>SNQJ01S0038114.1:50344-68345 GCA_010110895.2 Picea sitchensis | reverse complement strand
CATAGAACCATTATTTATGTGGTGTCATATGATAGGATTCTCCCGAGTCGATCAACCAAACATATTGATCTGACTATGTACTAGTCGACATCAAGTCCACATCACCTCCCTTATTTGATGTCATCTTTCTCTCAGTCGATTGCCTTTTGTCGGATCCAACACTGACTTATGTTGCCTTCGACTTACAATCCTTTTTATAATGCCTATATTTACTGCATTTCTAACATATTCATGTCGACTGAACTCGAGATTTAGATCTACCCTCTGACATGAAATTTCTACCGGAGAATATGCCTTTATATCTTCTACTAGTTGACCTCTCACCACTAAAGAATCTTTGGTTGATCCTTCCATATTCTTCCTTCTCATTTCTTCCGAAAACATAGAAGCAACCATGTCCTCTAACACTAGTGTGGTTGTATTACTCCCAATAGCCATGACTGAGATATCCCAGGAGTCTAGCAAAGGACATAATAGGATGATACACTTCTCCTCATCAATGATCTTAATATCCACAAATGATAACAAGCTTAACATGATATTAAACACATTTAAATGATCAGTCACCGAACTGCCATAACTCATCCTTAGAAGATACAATTTCTTTTTGAGAAACAACTTATTTACCATATATTTCAACTGGTATAATCTTCCCATCTTTTCCCACAGTTTCTTGGCTAAATATTCACCCGAGACATTCAATAGCACCAAATTTGCATGAAAAAACTGAATCATAATTCTTTCTCTTCTTTCGAGTTTCTCCCATTCTTTCGTCGACATGCCTGTCAGCTAGGTACTTGGACATGTCGTTGTCCATTATTCTCAATCCACAATAATATCTTCCATTTTAATCTTCCAAAGCTCAAAATTTTGGCCATTGAATTTTTCTATCTCTATTCTGGAACTGCTCTCCATTCTTTACCACGATCTTTAACACAATTTATGGCTTGCGACTCTTACTATAGCTAGGTTTTAGTTCTCAGATTCAAGATTGGAAAATCAAGATTTGATATACTCGACAAATCATAACATCGCTATGATAACTCACTTTTCAGGGCAGACCTAAGCTTTGATACCACATGTCAGGAAATGAAAGACACTTTCACACTAATCCTAGCAGAAGAGAAGAAGAATTTAATAAATAATGAAAATGACACAAGAAATCACATAGTACACTGAGATTTTACCCTGGAAACCCTTAATCGGGAAAACCAACATTCTTTTGAGGTTTCTGCTCTCTTTTTGTCTTATTCAATCAGAATAAAATGTTACATGTCTAACCTTGGTCCACACCTAAGACACAATCGGCATCATACCCTCTTGCATGCACAAGAACAAACTTGTAGACATTATGGCTTACATATGCATGATCAACAACCTACAATTACACATGCATTAACCTGCATAAGTGCATTCTACAATTACACGATTACCCTTTAAAATATTACAATAGGCGCCCAAAAAATGGTTATATATCCATGCATATCATTGGCTACAAATCCCGCAAATCCTAGGATTCTGTTACAGTTGACCTTCATTCAGTCTCTAGTCAGTCGTCACACGCCCACACTTCAACCTCTTGTCGGTTGACTTGTCGGCGATATATTAGAATTTGACTTTTCCCGGTCGAGTCCCTCGACCTTCGACTTGTTGTTGATCTACGTCAACCTTGACTGTTGTCGATCCACCTCGACCTTCGATCATCAGGTGATTCACCTCAACTAGACTTTCACTGCAAAGAATATAACAACCCAAGAATATTATGACCTTGTTTCAGCTCCAATCCTTATCTCTGATGGAAAATATGGGTTGTTTTCCATCACAACCAAGTCTATATCCACCATGCTTGAGTCATCCATGGGTTCCAAAGTTATTTCTATGTATAAATGCAAATAAATTTACCTTGGATTTCTTCCAGACTAGAGAAGACATAATCTCTTCAAGATTTTACCCAGGAAAAGTTTCCTTTTGGATTCATCCCTACCTTTCAGAATAAAAAAAAACATCCCTTGGGTCCAGGAAAATGTATGCATGTTCTCCATAATATAGTAAGGGATGATGATGCTCTAGTTGATGAGGAAATTATGGTTCTTCTGTATCGATACCATGATTCACAAGTCCCCATTTTCTGCTATGCCAAAACCATTTCCAAGAACATAAGTGAGAAATTAGCTAATTTCAATTCATGAAATTTCTCCTAGTATCTTTAATAGTTGATGTATATATTTATTTACTATTAGAGTGGTTTATTATCCTATTCATGTCTAGACTATAGAAGAGAGGACAACCCAATATGGTTATTGATTGGCTCCCATGGGTCGGGAAGAATGAGAAAGAATGTTCCCTATTGAATTTTTTGAATAAGTTTATATATGCATCATTCTCTATCATTAATGGGGAGGAGCTATTTAGGGTGTTATATGAGATCAAGACCTATTGATACATAAGTGATATTCAAAGGAGAGGTGATTGGTTCCTAATATAAGACTATACATTAATTAGGCTATATGGATCAGAGATAACCCTTTACACCTAAACTCCTCACACCAAGAGTCTTTATCTACATTAATCAATCTATATGGATCATAGATAACCCTTTACACCTAAACTCCTCACACCAAGAGTCTTTATCTTAGTGATGGGACAAAGAATTACAATAATATTATTGAACTCCTCAACTCTACTTTAATTATCAATCTAGGAATGTTGTAACTTGTGAGGCTTTGTGCACTATTTATGCACCTATGGAAGTCTGGTATGAACTATTAAATCAAGGAAATCATTTTAAATAAGATGCCAAACTTGAATAGATTTTCCTCACTTACTCAATACATTATGTCCATGAAATTCACTCGTGTATCCTTTGATTAAGTACAGAGAATAGATAAAGTTATAGAGCCACTACTACCTTGCTGCTAAATGACTAAGTAGATAGGAAAATTTTATACAATAAAATGATATGTTGTTGCTATTAGGTTACTCAGCCCTTACATCACCATGAATCATATGAAAACTCATTAAAACACATCCAAGTGTTGAATACCATAAAGTAAAGACATTACATGAAATAACAATGAAGTTTTAATAAAGGAAAGTGCAAGAAATGACAAAAATATTGAACTAATCATAAGCAAACATGCATATCTTACTACTACAGAAGTTTGAAAATTACAAACTAGAAATGCAAAAAGGAAATCCTAAGTCTACGGGGTTTTTTTGTCTTCCCTTGAGTGGGACCTTAATTAAGAAAGCTACAAGAACCCTAAGCACTCTAACAAGCACCTAAATATTTAATGAACACCACTCCTTTATTTATAACAAGTTCGTAAATAGGATTACAAAAAAATTCTCTACAAAAACTCAAATGTGCTCTTAAATTACTCAACAATTTGAAATAAAAATGGATTCTATCCTATATTCTCTAGTCCTATTTTCTCTTGAAGAGACTCCTAGCTAAACCTTTCAACCAATCCTTGATTGGTGGAAGTTTCTCCCTTGACTTAAGAAGGCTACAAGAACCCTAAGCACTCTAACAAGTACCTAGATCTTCAATGAACACTACTCCTTTACTCATAAAAAGTTCATAAATAGGATTACACAAATCAAGTCTACAAAAATTCAAATGTTCTCTTAAATTTCTCAACAAAATAATATAATTATGGCCCCTATCCTATATTCTCTACTCCTATTTGTACTTGAAGAGACTCTTAACTAAACCTTTCAACAAGTCCTTGATTGGCGGAAGTTTGTCCCTTGACATCCTAATTCTATGAAAATGGTTAAAAAGGGCCAACCCCCCAAATAATTTAAGTGCTTAAAAAACATGGATTCAAATAGTTAGGGTCATTATTTCCACTCCTTATTGCTGCAAGATTTTTAGGATTGAGAAGGAATATCATCCATTGATTCTCTCACACATGCATTCGACTTTTTGGAAGAGTAATTGGGGCTACCAACTAGGATTCTAAAATTTGTTCCTACTCACATTCAAAATTAGTTCATGGAGCACATCATGCATAAATCATTCAAATATCGTGGTTAGAATAAAGCATGCCACATTCAACTTTAATATTTAAGCAAATCACATAAATTTAAACAAGCATAAATCAATGGTCTCATGTTTATCATAAATCATAATGTTCCATAGAAGGATTAGTATTTAGGGACATAAATAGGTCATATATAATAATATGATATGGGCCTTATAATTATATAGTTTGGTGGTCCATCATCACCCCCCAACTTGGAGGATTTTCACATCCCCGTGCACAAAAAATGTCCCCTCAAACATTGATTATTTTTCCCATTTAATATGCTTGCCCAATTTTTTTATCTTTGCATGCTTGAAAACAATCATAATCTATAATTTCTGTGATGGAGTCCTTGCCATGATATCCTATTATTGACTCTTCCTCCTTCCATGTTATTATTTCCTCTTCCACCACCCCTTTAGATATAGGGTGGGAAAGTAGATGTTATTTGAACTTCATTCCAATACACTTGAGCTTCATCCTCTTCATTGTTTCTATGTATATTGTCACCTAAATAGGGCATCTTTTGTTAGAAATAATCATAAGTCTTAAATAGACCTTAATAATCGGTTAGTTATGATACGATTGTGAGGTCATTATATTAAGATGTATTATAAATGTACCATTGATGTAAATATGAAATGATTCAACTTGGTGCCTTTCCACCATGTTTTCGTCTTCTTGATTTTCTTGTTTTTTTCATTCTAATAATGGCATCAGAGCATTGTGATACCTATGTGCTTGTGCAGGAGTTCAAGGAGTGCGTAAAGATGCGTTGTGTGAGGAGGCTGAGAAGATGTAAATCAGGTTGAAACAGATATTGAACTGCAAGTCCAAAGAATGATATATTGTAGATGTATGAAGAGTGTCAAGGGACAAAATGGTGAAAATGTGTTGAGTAGAGGTTTTAATGAATTTTTCATGGCGATATTGATTATAGATGAAATATTGTTTCCAGATTTGATGACGGGCGAATTTAGAGGTTCGATTCTTTGCTAAATTGAAAAGTTGGACTTTGGTATTTATCAGGTGTTGATCCTTGGAACATATTTCTATTACGTGATAAAAAGTTTATGTATTTGTAACCCTTTGGCAAAGAATTAATTCATGGGGATAAAAATTCTTGATTAATTTGTAGATAAATGAAGGAGGAATGTGAGTTGGAGAAAACACATTTGTGCTCGTTAATTAATAAAATCGAGACATGAGAAGGATTCTACATAGGAAAACATAGATTTGTAGAAATCAAATCGAAGTATTATCCAGGTTCAAGGTGTTGGATTACTGAGAGGGGGGGTGAATCAGTAATAGCGTAATTATAATCCTTTTTCTTCAAATGTTATATCAATGTAGAATTATTATCCAATTTACCAGAGGGGGGTGAATCAGTGATAGCGGAATTATAATCCTTTTCTTCAAATGTTATATCAATGTAGGTCATTATCCAACAATGAGCGTGAAGAAATAAAACAATCACAGCCACATACAAGCATTAATTCGGTTTTACGTGGAAACCTAAATCGAGAAACTGCTGTATGTTTTTTTCTTATATGTCTTGAAGATTTACATTCATTGGAAGCTAATCACTTCCTTTGTTTTCTAGCCGCAACTAGAAGGAGGCTCCCAACCCCTATTTTCTCAGGCTACAAACCGAGGGAATCCAACTCCCACCTCCCTTCCTGCTACAACCAAAAGGAGGTTGCTAACCCCAATGTTCTCCCAAGTTATGTTCAAAAAGGTGGCTACAACCACCGCCCTTGCTTGGCCCTCGGCCACCTCAAGTAGAAGTAGAATGATGGAACCATCACAGCACTATCATTGTGAGATATACCCATTGTAAACCTATACCAATAACCAATCCATGCATCAACCATGCATCAACCTCGTACTCTCAACTTGTACTGATAAACAAGTGCATCAACCATGCACCAACTCCGTAATCAACCTCACAGCACTTATAAACAAGTATGCATCCAACCATGTACCTGCGTATGTACCAATCATGTCAACTACTCATCAACTATGACTCCATCGACATGTACCAACATCATCAACTATATACACCTCATGTATGTGGGCCAACTCATCAACTACTTGTCTCAAATCCTATGTACAACCAAAACTCTCATCAATTTCATCATCCAAATCTGATTTGTAGCTCTAATAGACCTGGTTTATATGATCACATCTCTGCAAACCTTCCTTAACTTTAAAACAAGAGACTATCATTTTCATCAAACTTTTCTTTAGTCTCACATGCCTAGTTTTGATTAGTCAACAACCCTGAATTCTCAGAAGGCAATCATAACTTTGAACCTGTAATGTTTAAAAGATATGTGAAATTGATAAACAATGTTCTTAGGTGTGGTTTTATGTAATTCCTCCAATTTTCACTACTTGGAACTCTGTGAAAAGGAGCAGCCAAAATGGTATACTTTGTTGAATTCTCGTTTATTCTAGAGAGAGACCTTTTGTAGAGCTTGCCCTGCACAACATTTTGATGAATTGATATGAAAATGTTATAAATAATACTAAAAACTGTAATATAAACAACACAATTTGAATTTCAATTGAATTTAGATTTTTTTATGAATAAGGTATGACGTTTTACCTGAAACACCCGATTTTGACTGGCTCTGTGGATCTGCCACAAACCCTATTTTCCACAGAAGTGTAACTCCCAAAACAAAATGACCCAATAAGCCGAATTTTCTTTTACCAAAGATACTTGGATATGCTTTTCTCTCACTCTCATAGCAATTTCACGGCCTGAATCATTATATAAAAATATGTTATAGCGAAAATTACAAGATTACTCGCTCAAATAACATACCTTATAAGGCATCATCAAAAGAATTTAATATCCTTCCTTGCATTTCTGGCCTTTTCTTCAATTCCTTCACCAGAATCTCGGGTTTAGATATCCCAGTTACCTTTTAGACACCTATATAGATATTCAATATTCTCAAGTGTGTTTCCAATGAGAGAGTCTTCTATTTCATTTTATACTCTCCAAGTAGCTCTTTAAAAACATCTCTAGGTCACTTGGCCCACTTTCCTTATTTTAGGGTTGGGTCCACTTCTAATCATCCATTAAATTTATTATTGAAATAATTTATTTTGTATTCACTTGAATTATACACTCATCACTTCAATTTTGTATTATTTTCACCTTTTAAAATCTCTAAATCACTTTTATCACTTTGACCTTTTAGCTTCTAGATGACATATATGAGGGTCCTCCACTGTAGAAGGCCATAACTCTCAAACCGTGAGGAGTTATAGACGCTCTACATACCAAAAAAAGAAATGGCACGAAATGTACTATACATATAGAATAGTATTATTTGAAAATATATCATAACTCATACTGCTATCAACAAACAAACTTGGGTCCATACCTAAACCTAGGGTTCTGGGTAACTCTCATGGCCATAACTCTCTAACCATGAGGAATTATGTGACATTCCACATACCACTCCGGAATGACATACAAGCACTATCCATCTAGGATTTTCCCTGACAAAATCACTTTTACTTCCATCTCATTATTCCACAATTACATGGGTTCTCTTACTCCACAAAGTCGCCTTCCCGTGGAGGGCTTTCACCATAAGGGGACCACTTTAGAGTTTATATCCATATTTACTTCTTATCAACAATAACAAACAATAATGAGTCATATTTGTCAAACAATATTGGGTCCATTACCCAAACCTTTGTGCTAATGGTCTTTCTTCAAGGGTTGACATCAATGACAAAACCAACCTTAATCAACACAAGGAGGACCCCTAAGCATAAAGTTTTTAAATATGTGATCTTACAAAGTGAGTTGGGCTTGAGATAAGGAAACCCCTGAATTATGTAATTTGTTGGTTGATGTATAGTATTTCAAGGTTTATGAATCTGGCAATGTGCAAAAATTGCGCAAGGAATTCTCGAACCACGAGTGTGGGGCTGGTATATTTATGGAAACCATTTTGACCATCACTATTGTGAAAAGTGTGATCTGATTTATGTCCATTAGAAGGTTTCTACATAGTAAATTTTTTGTTTGATTCTACTACCATGAAAGTCCTATTGTTTGTTGGATTTTCCTTGTTAAGATGAGACATGTATTAATGTTTTTGGCATTGCTTAAAATTAGTTTAATATTAGGAACATCCAATTCCCTTAATATTAGCATAAACATTGGAAAATTTCTGGCAGCTACGAAGGAATTTTATTGATAAAAAAGGGATTGACATAATGATTTTTCCATCAAGATGATGATATTTCACGTGTTGGTTGCATATGGAGATAATTTTTTCTTGATTTTTGTTAGTTACAACATTCTGTCTTGCACCAGTCTGCCCATGTTCATCTACCACGTCTGCACCAAACGTTTCATGATTTTGTTAAAATGAATCTTTTATAAAGGGGTTTCTTTTTGTAAAGGAGTTATAAGTTGCTCGTTTGGATTATTGAGAGGGGATGACTAGTAATAGAGAAATTTAATCCTTTTTAACCACAAAATGCAAGTGTTATATCAATGTAGAATTATCATCCACGTCTCTAAAGTAAATGCTCAATGAACAAATCAACAATCATACACATACACAAGACACCGTTTTTACCTGGAAACCTAAAGCGGGAGAAACCACAGACTATTTTTCATATGTCTTTAAGAATTACATTCATTGAAGCACCAACTCCTTTGTTTTCCAACTACAAACCTGGAGGGAGGTCTTAACCCCCTAGTTTATCAAAGCTAGCAAACACCTCGAGGGAATCTCCAACTCCCCACTGATACAACCAAAGGAGGTTAAAACTTCTATTTTCTCCGGGTTATTACACCGTAAGGTGGCTAGCAAACCAATTGCCTTTGGCCCCATCAAACCGGGAAATATAAGAATGGGATGGAACCATCACATCATTATGATACCTAATGTAACCTACACTAATCAACCTCGCACCAAACAACTTGTAACAACCTGCACTAATAACTCGTGCCAACATGTACCATACATCAACTTGTACCTCAACTTAAAATTCATAAAAATGCATCAACTATGCAATTCAAACCTTGCATAAATGTCACAATAACTGGCCCAAAAACCTATCACATAAATAACCTCTGCCCCATCAATCTTATCAAACTACAACCTATATACCACCACATCAATCACTAAGACAATCCTCAACCATATGCACACATCACCAAGATGTATCAACCAAGCATAAAACAAATAAACTCATAATCATCACTAAGATCAATATGTTTTTCTAATAATATACTCAAGACAAGTATATACATCATCCATAAACCATGTGTCAACAATACTACTAACAAGTGCCTCCAACTATGTAACACCATGTGCCAACTATGCATCACCACTCATCAACTATGACTCATCAAGATGTACCTTAACAACATCAACTATACAACCTCATGTATGTGTCAACTCATCAACTACTTGTCTCAAATCCATGTACCTCAACCAAAAGCTCTCATCAATTTCTATCATCCAAATATGATTTGTAACTCTCAGAATAGACCCGTGTATATACCAAGACTTAAACCTTCCTTAACTTTTAACAACAAAATACTAGCATCTTCTACTGAATTTTACTTTAGTCTCATTGGACTAATTTTGGATTAGTCAACAACCCCACTTGAAATAATCATAACTATGCACCTCTAATGAACAACATTTGAAAATAGGTAAACAATGTTATTCAATGTGTTTTATGCAATCAGTCCATGTTTCATTACTTGGAACCTTTCAAAAAAATTATTTATAGCAAAATTGGCATACTTTATTGAATTATGGCTTATTCTAGAGAGTGAACTTGTAGAGTGTGCCCCACATGCAAAGAGCTTGTTGTATGGATTTGAAAATGGTGCACAGAATACCACAGACTGCATTTCAACCAATACATTTGGTCTTGATCAATTTTGGATCAAGTATAGCAGTTATGATTGCTTTTACTCTTAAACACATAAGTTTAATTAGTTTTTAGGACTAGCCACAAACCCTATTTTCCATGGAGTGTAACTCCAAAACTAAATGACTGGAAGATCAAATTTTATTACAACTACTTGGATATGTTTCCCTCAATGGCCTCCATATTTCATGCACTGATCATCCTAGAAAAAGGTTGCAGAATGCGGAGATTACTTGTAGATAACATACCTTAGGAAACATCATCAAAATAATTTTATCCTCCCTTGAATTTCTCGGGCCTTCTTTACTTCACCTTCCTCCTAAAATTCGCCGAGATATTCCTATACCTCATTCCTTTGTAGATATTCAATATTCTCAAGTGTGATTAAAATGAGACCCTTGTCTCTCATTTATACTTTTATAGCTTCCTCAAGGGGTTACCTCTCTAAACCATCTTAAGTCCACTTTCCTTATTCTTAGGGCTAATCCACTTCTATCCACTTGTCCACCTAGTAATTTGTCCATTAAATTTCATTATTTAAATAATTTCTTTTATATCCATTTGGAATTATAGTACACTCATCACTTCCAATTTATTATTTAAATAATTTCTTCTTTTGCAAACCACTTTCACTACTTTGACCTTTTGGGGCTTCTCGGATGACTCCATCAGTGGTTCTCCAACTCTACACATGGTCAGTAAATCTCCCAATGTAAAGGAGGAGTTATGTGACATTCCATATACCATCGGAAATGGCATGACATGTACTATCCATCTAAGGAATACTACACCTTATCAAAAAATATTAAAATTCATACCATTATATTGATTAAACAAACTTGGGTCCATTGCCCAAACTCTTTGTGCTACCAGACTACATCGAATTTTCTTCAAGGGTTGCATTAATGAAAACCAACCCAACACCTAACAATGTCCCTTTGGAATTTATGGGAACACTCTGATGTAATAATGGATACATATCACTCATGCTCCCCTTTGTCATCAAGCCCCCTGTAACCATGCTCAGGTTCTTCTCCAAGCATTTAACTTTCAGATCTCATAAATGTTCCCTTTGTCATCAAGTGGGAGGTATATTTCATCCTGGTTGTTCTCTAATTGAACTCTTCCTTAAACTGATATCCCAACCTAAACTTCTTTCCTATCATTTATGGTGTTTCCTCGCATAAATATAATACACATAAGATAAGCATTCAAAGAAAATTCAAAAAGCATTCATTTCGGAGAAGAAATAACTCCAAGTCTCCGACAAAGATACTCAAAGGCTTCCCAAGGAAGCAATTTTGTAAAGATATACACCACTTGTTATTTTGTTCCTATTATCTGTCCAATGATGTTCTTCTCTAACTTGTTCCCAAGAGAAAGTGATACTTGATTGGAATGTGCTTCGGCTCATGTATCAACGCAAGTTATTTGAAATACTGATGAAGTTTTCTTGTGGCTATCACAATAGATTGGAATGGACTCATCATACTCAACCTATATATCCATGCAGTTTGTTTTATCCATAGAACCTCTGTACAACAACATTCTAAGCACTGTATTATACTGCTTGGTTGTAGATAAAGATATTGGTGATTGTTTCTTGCTTAGCCAAGATACTAAACAATCACCCAAGTAGAACGCTTCTCAACTAGTGCTTCATCTGTCATCAATGCAACCTTCTCAACTGTGACTGCAGAAGTAATAAGGATAGATCCTTTCCTTTTGGATACCTATATCCAAAATCTTTTGTTCCTTTGAGATATCTCAAAAATCCTTCTCTACTACTAATACATGTGATTCCTTTGGTGCTACATTTGAAATCGTACACTCATTCAACCTATTACATCTTGTCCAGATGTTGTCACATATAGTAAGATACCAATAATTGACATGTATTGCTTCTGATATGTAGACTTCAAATCATCTTTTCTCAACTTACAACCGGTTTGTGAGTGTAAACTGGTTTGCAATCTTCCATTCTAACCCTATTAACATTCTCCGATATACTTAGTTTGAGAAATAAAATTCCCTGGTTTGGACTCATTCAAAGACCCGTAAAGAAGGATAGTTCTCCAAGTAAATGACATTTCAAATTCATTATGCACATCCTTTACAAATTTTTTGTCTTAACATGTCATCAGTATTTCCAAAATAATATCAACATAAACTTCAATTAATAAAATACTATCTTGAGTTACCTTGATGTAGAGGTTGTCTACACTTCCTTTCTGAACTCGCTAGATATATTTATCTATTCTAGAGTATCATGCTCTAGGAGTATGTTTTAGACCATGCACAATATTCTTCACTTGCACATAGCTTATTCTCCTCGGGACAACCGAAATTCTTCTAGTTGTTCAATGTAGACTTCTTCTTCAAGTTCCCATTTAGAAAAGCTGATTTCACATCCATCCGATACACTTTAATAATCTTGGAGCGCGCATGCTAAGAGCAATTAGATTGCTTCCATTCCTGAATGGGAAAATGTCTCTCTTCAAAGTCGACTTCTTCAACTTGTGTGTGTGTATCTCATATACTAATCTAGCTTTTTTCCTTGTACATGTCCATCTTCTCATTTAATTTATTTCTAAAACCCACTTTGTGCCAATCACATTCTTATTCCTTGGTCTTGGGAACCACCCCTGTAAGTGTAATATTCTCTATTTGATCCAATTCTTTCATTCATGGCCTTATTCCTGCACTCCATCTTGGCTTCTAATCTCTTCAAAACAAATAGCTTGCCTACTGTAGATAAGAGGTTAGGTGCATTTGTTCTGTGAACAAATTCTTCTTCTAGTCTCAACTCTGCATCCTTGTTTCCGATAATCCATCTCGATGGATGATTCTTTTGTACTCATTTTCAGGTGTCTTTGGAGGCACTTGTTGGAACTTGATCTTCTTCTTTATCTTCTTCATCTTCCTCTTCTACTATTCTTCATATTTTTCTCTTCTTTGTAAAGTTTTTCCACTGATTCATTTTATTCTCCCTTTGATTCTGGCCCAATTTGTTGCATTAATTGTTACATTGATGCTTTCCACAACTCTGCTTCAATCCTCAGATTGTAACACTTGTTGCTTTCCTTTGTAAATTCCTTGTACTTGAGTAACCAACAAGTACTCCTTTGTCCACATGAGAGTCAAACTTTCCCATTCTGCCATCTTCTCTTTTGATGTAGCATTTTCTTCCAAATACTCTGAAGTGATTCACATTTGTTGGTATTCCTTTCCATAGCTCATAGGGAGTTTTGTAATTGTTGTTTATGAGCATTACTTTGTTTTGAATGTGAATTGTTGTATGCACTGCATGTGTCCAAAAAATATCTGTCAATTTGGAATCCATTCTCTCATCTACTATCATATATCTTTGCAAACATGTTAAGTGTTCTTGCAAATCTATCTCTATCCATATCGTCCAAGTATTTGCTACACAAATAGCCATAATTTTGACTCATATATCATTGTACTATCATGGATTACTACTACAATTGATTGATCTATCATATTGTACTTCTGCTAACTGACTGCAGTGAATTTGTCTACTCAAACTCTACAAGTTTCTTGTAGGATGGTTCTCTGGTCTATTTCAGCTACCGCATAGACCCCCCCTGTCTATTATTCATATTATCTGGGAGTCTCTAAGCTAGATGGCTCAGAACAATTCATGCTCTAATGTGTATTCATCATCATATTCATTGGTAGATTCATCATCTCTCTGAGCTTTGACTTCTTTCCTTCTGTCTACGGATTCATCTTTCACTACAATGCCTGAAAGTACAATCTCTTGAACCTGTTCCTTATTTTCTTTCAGTTATTTTCCAAACCTTTATGTATATGACATATTTATTTTTCTCTATAGAATTTTCTTCATCTCTTTTTATTTCCAATCTTGCAATCTCTAGGACCTGTTCTTTGTTCACATGTTCTTCGTGTTTTATTATCCATACTTTCTTATATCTGATATCAATGTTTTCTTTCATGGAAGTATCGATCATGCTTCTACAACCACTAGCTATGTGTCCAAGTTATGAAATTTGTAACATTCAATGTCACGTGGGGCCACATAGGAATTTCTTGCTTGAACATTTCTTTTATAATTCCTGCAATCTGCAACTGTATGTCCAAAATTAGTACAATAAAAATAATGACCATAAAATAAATTTGCATACCTGGGAGTGAATGATCTTCTTTGTGGTGTAGTCCTTCTAAATTTATGCCTTTACTGATCATGATCATGATTGAATACTTTTTGTGCCTTGAACATGGATGGTATTCTTGAAGATGTATCTTCAATAGTTTTCTTAGATTATGGTTGACCATGATTCCTTCCTTTGATTAGTTCTGCATAACTCTTTCTATTTTCTTCATTCTTCTTTTCTAGCAACCTAGAGTGCGTCTCTTCATTCTCTATAATTGATGTGGATGTTTCTATCTCTTCAACGTTCTTGTTGAGCTTAACGATTTTAGTTCTCAATGTGACAACTTCTTCTTCAAGATTCTCAACCTCTTCTTCTTTCTTCATTATCTGAGACTTCATGACTTCTTTTGTTCTTTTCGCTTCTTCATGTTGGATTTTTAGTGTGATTTTTTCTTCTTCAATTCCTTTCTCTTCTTGACCAAACTTTGCCTCAAGATGGTTTAGATCATTAGTTCTTTCCTTAAGATGATCTGTCAATATATTCTCTCTCATTTCCACTTCTTCATTATGTGTTGCTATGTTGGATTCCAAATGATTCTTTTGATATTAAATATTTTCTTCGATCTTTCTGGATTCTTCTAGATGAGTTCTTAAGTTCTCGATGACCTGTTAGGCTTCTTCAAAAATGTGAACACTTTCCTTTTGTTTCATAAATTCTTTATTTAATGACATGTTTTTTCTCTTTCTTTTCTTAGTTCATCTAAAGCACTAATCAATTCTGCTTCATAATTGTCGTCTTTTTCAATTAGTTTTTTTGTATCATTTCCTTCATGGAATTCTATTTCAAGATGTCCACATTTTTCAAAATTAAATAAAAACAACATACCTATGTTGATTATGTACTCTTCATCTTCTGAATTTGTTTGACATGGTGAACATGTTTCTTCTTGATCTGTACCTGCATCTTCTTTGGCATTTTCTGAATCTGCGATGGGTGAAGAATATATGTCATGTAACTTATCCCAAAGTTCTTTGGATGGTGAACATTTACCAACCTTTTCTCTTACCTGATAAACTAATCCTTTCCAGATGAAATCCATTGTTATTTTTTTATTCTTCTTCAATTCCTTCTTGGCTCCAGTCTTTTCCCTTTTTGAACTATCATATCCTGTAACGACTGATAGCCAAATATAATTCCCCTGTGCCTGTAAAAATAATTTTGTGCTTCTCTTCAATATCTCATAATTTAACCCATTCTAACCATTAAATAGTGGTACTCCATTCTTAGAATAATCCATTATCTCCTTCTAGTGGTTAAATTGATTTCTGAAGGAATCGACTATGATACCAATTGTTGGATCACTAAGAGGGGGGTTGAATCAGTAATAGAGAAATTTAATCCTTTTTAACCACAAAATGCAAGTGTTATATCAATGTAGAATCATCACCCAATAGTTCTAAAGTAAATAAACAATGAACAAATCAACAATCATACACATACATAGTACACCAGTATTTTTACGTGGAAACCTAAAGCGGGAGAAAAACACAAAATTATTTTTCTTATATGTCTTTAAGAATTACATTCATTGGAAGCACCAAATTCCTTTGTTTTACAGCTGCAACTGGAAGGAGGCTACAAACTTAGGGAAGCTCCAACTCCCCAATTCTCTGGCTACAACCAGAAGAAGGCTACAACCCCCTATGTTCTCCGGCTACAACCGGAAGGTGCATACAACCACCTATACTTTCCCCATCCAACTGCCCTAAAATATAAGTAGAATGATGGAACCACTATCACACTATCATTGTGAGATATACTAAACCTGTACCAATCAACCTGCACCAAACAACCGGTACTAATAACCTATGCCAACATGTACCATACATCAACCTGTACCATAAACAAATGCATCAACCATGCACCAAACCTGTACAAATTGAAATAACCTGTCACAATAACTTGTCCAAACAACCTATCACAACAACCTGTCTCATCAATATTATCAACTAAATCAGATCTACTCACCAAATCGGATCTACTCACATTCATTGGAAGCACCAAATTCCTTTTTTTTACAGCTGCAACTGGAAGGAGGATCCAACCCCCTAGTTTCTCAGGCTACAACCTTAGGGAAGCTCCAACTCCCCAATTCTCTGGATACAACCAGAAGAAGGCTACAACCCCTTATGTTCTCTAGCTACAACCGAAAGGTGGATACAACCACCTATAGTTTCCCTGTCCAACCACCCTAAAATATAAGTAGAATGATGGAACCACTGTCACACTATCACTGTGAGATATTCTGTTGTAAACCTATACCAATCAACCTGCACCAAACAACATGTACCAATAACCTATGCCAACATGTACCATACATCAACCTATACCATAAACAAATGCATCAACTATGCACCAAACCTGTACAAATAACCTGTCACGATAACTTATCCAAACAACCTATCACAACAACTCGTCTCATCAATCTTATCAACCAAATCGGATCTACTCACCAATATCAATCACCAAGACAACTCTCAACCATATGCACAGTATCACCAAGATGTGGATCAACCAAGCATAACACAACAACTCATAATCATCACCAAGATCAATATGTGTTTCTAATAATATACCAAGACAAGTATGTTACATCATCCATAAACCATGTGTCAACAATAATATTAACAAGTGCATCCAACCATGTACCAAGTATGTAACAATCATGCATCAACTACGCATCAACTATGACTCATCAATATGTACCAACATCATCAACTATACACCTCATGTATGTGCCAACTCATCAACTACTTGTCTAAACCATGTACCCAACATGTACCTCAACCAAAAGACCTCATCAATTTCATCATCCAAATATGATTTGTAGCTCTGTATTAGACCTGGTGTATATGATCACATACCTGCAAATCTTCCTTAACTTTAACAACAAGAGACTAGAATTTTCATCAAACTTTGCTTTAGTCTCACATGACTAATTTTGTATTAGTCAACAACCCTAACTTGAAATAATCATAACTATGTACTTGTAATGAATAAAGATTTGAAAATAGTACATAATATTATCCAGTGTCTTTTATGCAATTCCTCCATGTTTCACTACTTGGAACCTCTCATAAAAGGAATTATAGCAAAAATGACATATCTTGTTGAATTTTATCTTATTCTAGAGAGAGAACTTGTAGAGCATGCCCCACACGGAATACTTGTTGTATGGATCTGAAAATGGTCCACAGAATACTACAGATTGTAATCTAACCAATAGATTTAGTCTTACTGAATTTGGATCTGTTATGAATAAGTTATGATGTTTTTACCTGAAACACTTGTTTTAGACTAGTTTCACTTGTTTTAGACTAGTTTCAGGACTAGCCACAACCCTATTTTCCACTGAGTGTAACTCCAAAAATACACGACCCACAAGTTGAATTTTTTATCACAACTACTTGGGTATGTTTCTTCAATGGCCTCTAGATTTCATGATCTGAATCACTCTAGAAAAAACAATTATTGCGAAAATGGTGAGATGACCTGTAAATAACATACCTTAGACAACATCACCAAAAGAATTTATCCTCCCTTGAATTTTGACCTTCTTTACTTCACCTTCCCTACGAAATTTGCCTTAGATATCCTTTGGTTACCTCAGTCACTTGTAGATATTCAATATTCTCAAGTGTGATTAAAATGGGAGACCCTTGCCTCTTATTTATATTTTTATTTAGCTTCCTCAATGGGTTACCTTCTAACCATCTTAAACCACATTCCTTATTTTAGGGCTAACCCACTTCTAACCACTTGTCCACTTAGTAATTTCTCCATTAACTTTATTATTTAAATAATTTCTTTTGTATCCATTTTGACTTATAGTACACTCATCAC
>SNQJ01S0038114.1:19908-50334 GCA_010110895.2 Picea sitchensis | reverse complement strand
AGAATAGTATTACCTTCAAATATATTAAAACTCATACCATTATACATCAAACAAACTTGGGTCCATTACCCAAACCTTTGTGCTACCAGAATTCACTACCAGACTTTCTTCAAGGGTTGACATCAATGACAACCAACCCAAATAATCAACATGTTTTTCATAGGTTAGAAGTTATAATAGCGCTTGCAAAATTGTAATTGGAGTTATAAGATGACTTAAGGGGTTATGAGGCGTTGTCTCACGTCCAAGACCCGCCCGAAATTGAATAAGGGGGTCTTAGGAGATTTTTATGTGTGTCATATCGTCATTTGGTGAGTTTTGTTTTCTCTTGTTCTCACACATCACATACACATACAAAAACATAAAGCACATTCATTTTCAACAAAGGAAATCAATTAAAGGAAAACAAGGTTAAACAAAAGTACAAAAGTGTACAAGCAATCTCATCTCTCAAGAAGACAAACAAACTACATCAAGATCAATCAATTAACAAAGGAAAACAAGGTCAAATAAAAGGGTTCGAATAGGAGTTCAAAGTTGTGTATATAAAATCCACTTGAAATAGAATAAGGGGGTTCGACCAAAAGGTCTTAAAAGTTTTTAAGTCCTTGAAAGTCTTGCATATTCTGCACAGTTCATAAATGGCTAGGATTGAAGCAATGTTTACTATAGTACACACATTAGTCAACTCCACTTTTGAATCTACAATTTCAATGAACAAAATTTTTAGGAAATGTAGGGCACTTCCACACTAATCCTAACATAAGAGAAGAAGAATTTAATCAAGAACAAAAATGAAACAAGAAATCACACAGTACACTGAGATTTTATCCTGGAAACCCTTAATGGGGAAAACTAGCATTCATTTTAGTGTTATGCTATCTTGTTGTCTTATTCATTCCTAATAAAAGGTTACATGTATAACCTTGGTCCACACCTAAGACATAATCAACATCATACCCTCTTTCACAGGAAAGAACAACCATGTATCCAATTCATTTTACATATGCATGACCAACAACCTATGATTTACACATGTAATAACATATTTTACTTTAGCCTTTACGGCCTTACACCACGCCTCTTTATAGGATTTACAATAGGAAAAGCCCTAAAGATTGGCACCCAAAAAATAGTTACAGATCCATGCATATCATTGGCTACAAATCTCGTAAATCCTAGGATTTTGTTATAGTCGAATCCAAGTCGGGTTTACCAGACGACCTTCATTTGGTCTCTAGTCGGACATCTCAGGCCCACACTTCGACCTCTTGTCGGTTGACTTGTAAATATCTTTGACTTTGACTTTACCCGGTCGACTCCCTCGACCTTCAACTTGTTGTAGATCTACCTCGACTTTGACCTGTTGTCAATGTTGTCGATCTACCTCGACTTCGACCATTAGTCGATTCACCTCGACTATACTTTCACTGCAAAGAATATAAAAACCCAACATTCTCCCACTTTTTGTCTTCTTTGCTAAAACATGAGATTCCTGAACTTTCTTTCACAATCCCAGGGCAACAATGCCCATTGCCTCTCTGCACCAAGAGAACTTCACAACACTCATAGACTTGGTCAATGAGTCCGTTATGTTTTTCAACGTGTCTACTTTCTCTAGTAGAACCTTGTTACTTTCCACCATGTCCGTTATGAAATGGTATTGTACATCAATATTCTTAGTCTTTGAATGATAAGTATGGTTGTTTTCCAAAAATAGTGTCCTTTGATTGTCACAACTTACCTTCATAGCTCTCTACCTAAACTCAATTCATGAACAAAACCTTTGAATCCATACCGCTTCTTTTCTTCCATGAGTGGTCGCCATGTATTCATATTATGTTGTCGACAAGGCTACAACTGCCTATCACTTTCTCATCCAACTTATTTCTCCACCGAACATCTTGAAGACATATTCGTTGGTCGACCTTCGTCAATCCAGATCTCCAGCCCAATTGACGTTGAAAAAGTCATGTACATCTAATTTACCACTGTCACCTCCAGGTATTCCTTGGTAGCATATAGCATATTCCTTTGTGCCACACAAATACTTTAATACTCTCTTGAAATTTATGCAATTCTCCTTTCCAGGTGTTGACATGTACCTTCTTAACACTCCCACTGCATGGGAAATGTATGGTCGAGTGAAAACCATCGCATACATTAGACTCCCAACAACACTTGCATAGGGACCACATGCCATGTCCTATATCCCTTCCTGTGTATTTGGACACTACTCAACAATAAGCCTTTCTCCCACTGGAATTTCCACCTTCACCGGTTTGCAATCCTGCATGTTGAATCATTTCAGAATTGTTTCAATATACTTCGTCTGATTCAACTAGAGCTTTATAGGGCTTTATTTCTCTTAATCTCCATTCCTGGAATGAAGTTAGTAGCATCGAGATCCTTCTTTTCGAACTTGGAGGATAGTTGTTTCTTCACTTCCTTTATTGCGTCCATGTTATTTCCAATTTACAGGATGTCATCGACATACAAAGCTACATATATGAAACGCCCACCTTCTTCCTTGGAATATATGCAGTGATCAACTTTTCTTCTCACAAATACCAAACTAAGGATGTAGGTGTCAAAATTTTGGTACCACATCCTTGGTGATTGCTTTAGACCATAAAGGGATCTTTTGAGTTTACACACCAACTCTTTCTTTACCTTTACTACAAATCCTTCATGTTGTTTCATGTAGATTTCTTCTTCTAGGTCCCTATGTAGGAATGATGTCTTCACATCCATATTTTCTATCTCCATATTGAATGCTACAACCAGAGTAATTATTACTCTAATGGAAATTAGTTTTTCAATAGGGGAAAAAATCTCACCGAAGTCGACTCTCTTGACTTGGGAATATCCTTTTGCTACCAATCGAGATTTTAACTTCTCGACTTGTTCGGTGACATTCACCTTCTTCTTGAACACCCAATTGCTACCGACGGGTTTTCTTGCACTAGGTAACTTGACTAAATCTTGTGTCTCATTATTGTACAAGGATTCCATCTCTTCGATCATGGCATCCTTCCATAGTTTACCCTCTATTGAGTCGACTGCCTCATCGACCGACTTGGGCTCATCATCGATGGGAGTTAGCATGAATGCGGAACGAAAGTCGGGAAGACTATATCTTTTGACTAGTTTTCTTACTCTTTCTGACCTCCTTATGACTGAAGTCAATTTTTCCACCTCTTCCTCATATTCAGTCGACTCATATGAATCATCTTCTTTGTTCCTTAGTTCAAACTGCACTGTATCAGGATTATCCTTGGTCTGAACAACTTCCTTGGGCTTGGATTTACCTTCGACTTCTTTGAAGACCACATCTTGACTATACACTATTCTCCTTGATGTAGGATGTCAGATCTTATATCCTTTCATCCCTTCTTTGTATCTGATGAAGATACATTTTATTTCCTTCTTGTCTAGCTTGCTCCTCCTTTCCTTAGGAACATGCACAAATGCATCATAGCCAAATACTTTGAGATGTGAAACTGAAGGATTCTTACCCGACCATACCTCATTTGGCGTTGTGTCGACTAGTGCCAATGAAGGAGACATATTTACCAAATATCTTACAGTCTCGGCTGCCTCTGCCCATATTTCTTGTGTGATCCTAGCACCACTAAGCATGCTCTTTTCCTTATCCATCAATGTCTTGTTCATTCTCTCAACAAATCCATTTTGTTGTGGGGTATATGGTGTGGTATTTTGGCATGCTATTCCACATTGCTTACATAGATGATCAAATTCCTTTCCACAGAATTCACCACCATTGTTATTCCTCAACACTTTAATCCTCTTCTTTGTTTGGTTTTCCACAAGATATTTAAACTCCTTAAATCTCTCAAAAACCTCTGATTTCTTCCTCAGGAAATGTATCCATGTATTCTTGGAAAAATCATATATGAAGCAGACATAATATGAGGATCAACAAAGTGAAGGAATTGTAACCAAGCCAAACACATCACTATGCACTTGTTCTAGAATCCCATTTTCCCTTGTCTCTCCAGATGGGAACTTCACCTGACATAGTTTCCCATATATACAATGTTCAAAAAAGTCGACTTCTAAACCACATTAGAGAAAACCTTCGAACTTACCTTTTATTTGCATAGATCGAAGTCCTTTTTCTCTAATGTGTCCCATCCTCTCATGCCATAGCCTAGTCATTTTGACTTCATCATGTCTTGTCGATTCAATTTGAACTGACTTAGATTGAGTCAAGTCAAGTTTTTTTTACACCAATTTGAGTCAAGTCGATTTCAGGAGCAACGATGTTGTTGCATCTAGTCAAGTCAACATTCCCTAACAACTTATACAGGTTACCAATCCAAACTCCTCTCATTAATAACATCTTACCTTTGACCATCTTGCATCAATCCTTATGAAACAGAGTATGCACACCTGCATCACTCCCTTCATATAGTGTCAGTTGGACTCTTCCTCATCCAACAATTCTAGTTGTCGAGTCATCGCCCAAGAATACATCACCCCCATCATATTGTTCATATTCACAGAACCATTATTTATGTGGTTTCATATGATAGGATGCTCCTGAATCGATCAACCAAACATCTTAATATAACTATGTACTGGTCGAAACCAGGTACAAATCACCTCCTTTGTCTGAGGTCATATTTATCTTAGTTGACTTCTTCTCGTCAGATCCAACACTGACTTTTTTTTCCTTCGAATTATAGTTCTTTTTATAAATTCCCATCTTTACCGCATTTCCAACATCTTCGCACCGATTGAACTAGTGATTTAGATCTACCCTTTGACTTGAAATTTCTACTGGATAATCTGCCTTTGTCTCTGTCTATCGGTCGAACTATCACTATCAGAGCATCTTTGGTCGATCCTTTCATGTTCTTGCTTCTCATTTCTTCCAAAAACATAGAAGCAATCGCGTCCTCAAGCGATAGTGTAGTTTTATTACTCCCAATATCCATGATTATGTTATCCTAGGATTCTGGCAAAGAAAATAATAGGATGATACACTTGTCCTCATTGGTGATATTTATATCCACATATGATATTGTCTTAACACGGTGTTAAACACATTTAAATTCTCAGTCACCGAACTTCCATCACTCATCCTCAGAAGATACAATTTCTTTTTGAGAAATAGCTTATTTACCAAATATTTCGACTGGTATAATATTCCCATCTTTTCCCATAGTTTCTTGGTCGAATCTTCACCCAATACATTCAGCAGCACCAAATTTGCAAGACAAATCTGAATGATACTTCTTTATTTTCTTTCTAGTTTCTCCCACTCTTCCATTGACATGCTTGTCGGTTGGGTACCTAGACAGACTATTGTCCATTTTTCTTGATCCAAAAGAATATCTTCCATTTCAAGCTTCCAAAGCTCAAAATTTTGGCCATTGAATATTCCTATCTCTATTCTGGAATTGCTCCCCATTCTTTACCGTGATCTTTAAACAATTTATGACTTACGACTCTTACTATACCTATGGTTTAGTTCTCAGATTCAATATTTGTAGATAAACATCTAATATACTCACCAAAGCATTACAATGATATGATAACTCAACTGTCAAGGCATACCTAAGCTTCGATACCACATGCCAGGAAATGTAGGGCACTTCCACACTAATCCTAGCATAAGAGAAGAAGAATTTAATCAAAAATGCAAATGAAACAAACAATCACACAATACACCGATATTTTACCCCAGAAACCCTTAACCGGGAAAACCAACATTCCTTTGAGTATTCTTCTCTCTTGTTGTCTTATTCATTCATAATAAAAGGTTACATTTCTAACCTTGATCCACACCTAAGACACAATTGACATCATACCCTCTTGCATAGGCAATGTAGCCAATTCGGCTTACATATGCATGACCAACAACCTATGATTTACACATGCAATAGCATATTTTGCATTAGCATTTAGGGCATTAGAACACACCTCTTTATGGTCTTTACAATAGGAAAAACCCTAAATATTGGTGCCCAAAAAATAGTTACAGATCCATGTATATCATTGGCTACAAATCTCGTAAATCCCAGGATTCTGTTAAAGTCGACTCCAAGTTGGGTTTACCAGCCGATCTTCATTCGGTCTCTAGTCAATCGTCTCACGCCTGCACTTCAACCTCTTGCCGGTTGACTTGCCATCGATATCTTCGACTTCGACTTTACCTGGTCAACTCCCTCGACCTTTGACTTGATGTCGATCTACCTCGACTTCGACCTATTTTCGATGATGTTGGTCTACCTCGACTTCGATCGTCAGTCGATTCAACTCGACTATAATTTCATTGAAAAGAATATAACAACCCAACAAAAATCACTCTCACTATAGTTCTCACTTGCTTACAATTCATGCACATAAAGGTTGATATGTTTAAAATTTACATTAAATTATAATATGATTAATTGAGTTTCCTCTGGCATCAACATTTGGATTTCATACTTCTTCAGCATAATCCATTTTTTGGATTACTTATGGACAATGAACAAGAGGTCATTGAATATGTTTCGGTTATGAATCAAATCAAGGAATTTGATGTAAATTTTAAATCATATGAAGATGAATTACATGGTGACACTAGGATAAGGGATGACGAAAGTAAGGTGATTAATGAACTTAAAAAAAATGAAGTCCCTAAAAGGACAAATAAAGATGTGGATAAATTTGTGGATGTAACTAAAATTGTTAGACCTTGGGAAGAGTTTCAACTAAAAAGGAATCAATATGGATTAGGATATAAAAAGGATATTGACAACCTTTTTCATAATCCTAATGATCATACACCAATTACAAATCTGTGAGCAATGGTTTTTCAAATGATGATAAGGAACAAGTGTCGAATGTTGAATAGGGGTACATAATGTTGATGCAATTAAGGATGATCAGGATGTTGATGTAGTTTTTGAGACTTTTAATGTTTCTATAGGTATTATGGATTTGTATGATCATAATGATCGGTTGGACGAAGAAACCATACATTTCCAACATTTTCACTAGTTTGGCCATGATAATTCAAACTATTTGATCTTCATCCATGTAGTTTTTGTGTGAATACCAATCACCTTTTAGTAAGGTGTTAGAAGAGCAAGAAAATTCAGCGAAAACATATACATTTTGAATGGTTAGGAAATTGGCATTGGAGTTTAGAACAAAGCTATTGGAGGAGTCTTATCTATGGGTTCATACACAAGTTCAACCATGTTTACGAGGATCAATTTCTACAATGGATGGTTATAAGTGTTTTGGATTTGATGATTCGAGGGAAAGATCAAGGCCCACTTGAGTTTTGTCTTTTAAGTTGAAGATCAAGTCTTTCAACTCCACCTAAAGACATTTTAATTACTCCTTTTCACTTTTAGGGGGGTATATCTAATAATACATACTTCTCAGCTTTCAATTTATAGGGGGGAACTTAGTGATGATATGTTAGACTTAAAGTTTCAAAGTCTACCTTGATAGTTTGCATTTTATTCAGGACGATGTTTTTGAGGATGATGATTGATTCAAGATACAAGATACATAATTAATGGTTTTGACATTGATCATTTACGGGATTGATTTTGCAGATGGATGATAGATTCATGATTGGAGATAAATGTATTCAGGATGATTATATTTTATGCTTGATGATGGATATGATGATTTGTATTTGGATTGGTCAGTTTGACCTTCAGAGGACTTTCGCCAAGACATTTCAACACCTGGAAGTTTTGACGGATTTAGGATTTTGATGGATATTGGATGGATGGATTATTTTGGATGGATATTGGATGATGGTGGCTTAATAGTTTGAAATTTTTATCAACGGTTCAGATTTGAAATAGTACCAACAATTCACCTGGTTTACTAGCTGCAACATTTTTATGGACACATAATTTTATGGATACAAGGTTTCAGATGCCTTTCAACATTTGTTTTTTGTCATCGGGATTATTGACAGTTTTTTGGTGTGTCGATTTCTTAGAGCAGTTTGTGAAATTATTTGTTCACTTGGTAGTCTTCAAACTTTATAGGGATGATATTCGGAGTTAGTAGAGGTCCATTGTTTCTTCTTCATTTTTTCTTGGTGCATGATTATTAGACATTTTGAGGACTTGGGATGTTTTGGATATGTCGACAATTCACTTCTCATCAAGGTTTTCTCTCATCGGTTTTGGGATTAACTCAGTGAAAATATACATGTTTTCTAGCTCAGTTGTTATGCATTGAGTTTTTTAGACTTTGTTTCAACATCCAATTTTAGCAGGTTTTTAAGCAGATCTTCATCGACACTCATGAGATTTCAGACCATGAGTTACAAGTTCAAGACTTATCAACTTTTGCACGACTCCTTGTTGTTGAGCTGATACATTTCTATTGACTTAAGATTAAAGGGGGTTTGTTAGAAATAATTAGAAGTCCCAAATAGACCTTATCAATTGGTTAATTATGATATAGTTGTGAGGTCCTTATATTAAGATGTATTATAAATGTACCATTGATGCACATATGAATTGATTTGGCTTGGTGCCTTTTTCTGCCTTGTTTCTGTATTCTTTATTTTCTTGGTTTTTCATTCTAACATTTTTCAAATTATGTGGAGAATGGGGTTATAACTTTTTAAGGGAAATGGGTAACCATTCCTACTTGTTTGGAAAAACTGTATTTCCTTTTCTCTTGAACCCTTGACTATTGTTTCATAGTGGGAAGCTCTTTGCTTTTCCTCTAAGATCGACACTAGCTCTTTGTCTAAGGTCAAGGTTATGTGATTTTTCGGTATCTCTTCCAACCTTGATGCCTTTGCTCCAACCCATAGATGGATATTTATTTCCTATTCAATGTAATTATGTAGTTCTTCATCTCTTTCTTGTTCATTATAAACCCAATTGCAAAATTCCATGAGCTATCAATTGACCATTTATATGGGTGAGGGAACACAAAATTGTGAAGGTAGAATTCATAGTCCCTTTCATTTTGATTGCATTGATGGTATGTTTTTTGTAAACTCTTTTGGGGTATTTATTTGGCAAAGGATACTGGTTATCCTCCTCAACTGAAATCTATGCCATTGTTCTTTTATGAATAATGTATAGACTTGAGTGGGAGGTTTGTAGGACACCATGTCTTCAATAATTTTAGTGAAGGATGCCTCTAGTAAGTCCATTTTCTCAATTTTGTTTTCCAACTCTTCATTGTGATTATCCAATTCAAATTTTATAACCATGTTTTCCTCTTCCAACTGTCTCTTGTAATCCACTTGTTGCATTTTCACAATCTAAAATATTTCATGTAGATTTGCAATTTGTTTTTCTTGCTACAATTGGGGATGTCTTTCACTTGTACCTTTAATTTTTTGATTGGCCTCTACAATTTCCTTACATTTGAGGGCCTCGAACATATTTTCCTCTAGTTGAACGAAAATAACTTACATTTAAGCTTCATTCTTCCTTATGTCCTTTGTCCATAGTGTTTCAAATTCTTTGTCTGGACTTGAGTGATTATCTTCACCTAGGCTTACTATGGCAATTTCCTCTAAATAATATCAATTTACTTTCTACTTGGGATATAGTCCTAACCCTTCAAATAAAGGGTTTCTCCTTATTACATGTTGAGGGGCTTCCTACTCATAGTTTTTAGGGACTCGTCTCAGGCATTCCCATTTTCACCAAAGTGGCAACAAGTTTGTTGACTTCATTTCTTTTTTTGTCATTTTCTGAGTATTTATTTTCTTACCAGTACCTACTTTTCCACCTCAATTATTCTTCTTCCTGGACTATCTTATAGGAATTTCTTCTCAATTTACCTCTTTCCCTTCAGTTGCAATCTTTAGTATTGCAAATTATTCATTACTGGTGGTAATGAATATACCCCATGAAATTTGTGAGGGGTGTCTTCTCAAAGTGTAACATCCCTAGTTCTAATCCCCGTGAATTATAATGTAATTGTACAAATGTGAATTAGGTTGGTGAGTCGATGTGTTGGGGTGAAGAGTTGTATTGATTTAATGTGGTCGAGGGGTGATTTGCATATTATGAACATTGAAATAATTAATAAAATCAATAATCGTTGGTTGCGATACGAAAGAGATGAAGAATGATGGGGGGCTATGATTCCACAGAGAGAGGGGTCCAAGGGGGAATTATTCATGGGTATTAATCCAACCCACATTCTTAAAATTATCATATTTATGTATAACATTCTATTTGTTGATTGAGTGTGTGAGAGACCAATCATTAAACTCATGTAAGAGGGTGGGTGTGAGTGGTCACATCCCATAGTTATTGGAGAGAATGGGTTGAGGTACAATCATCATTGGGAAGAGTGTGAGTCAAGCAAGGAAGGAAGAAGAGGAAATTCATATGCAGAATAGGGATAGTTTTTACATGGAGATTTTGGGCAGCAAAGGGGAGCAGAGGGCTAGGAAGAGGACCAACCATGGTATACTTGAAGGAAGCCATTGGTTGGATGTGTTTTTATGTTGAGATAGAGGCATGTGTGCCAGTAAAAAAATTGGGTTGTAAGCATGTGGTGTGATTTCCTGTGGAGGAAATATCTCAGATCCTTATGAAGGTTGTTGTGAGAAAACATGAAACAAATGAGAGTTCCTAGACTTCCCAGTAGAGTGATTCCTATCCAACCAAATGCACTAGTGAGAATAAACGAATGGTATAGCTTGAGAGACTATGATCAATGAAGGGGGTGCATTCCTTGGGTTGTGCAGGTTGTGGGGAAAAGAGAGAGTTGGAGTTTTGTAACTATTGTGAGACTAGAACCTAGGTTTGGGGATGCTCTGTGTGGAGAGTGGATAGCTAGTGGGTTGGATCTCCTTGTGGACTCATAGCCTCAGCTCGGGGGTGGATTAATGATGAGATAAAATGATCAGTAGTGCCTATGGTTGGGAGGTTCATCCTTCGTTTGCAACCAGTTGGTTAATCATTATCAGATAAGTGTTTCTTTTATGTTCTTATGTTAAATTCCGTTGTGTAAATAGTTTATATGAATGTGGTTTGTTTGTTGTTGCTGGAACAATTGTATCCATGTTTAATATATGCTTTTAGATGCATATAGAACTGTAGAATGAGTCAAATGGTTAAATATCTGTGTGATCTGTGGCTGGTAAGCTACATGAATTTGATTAGCAGTAAATCTTAATAATTTAATGGGTTTCTTCACGTAATGTTGCTCAGTTGGGCATTGGGTACATTACATTATGATATCAGAGTTATTAAAGAGAGATTCTTTATGTGACCTGGCCCAAATTATATGGTCTGGTACGTTACAAAGTGGTATCAGAGCCCATTTTTCAACACTGAGCCTGGATGGGCCAGTTAGTGGAACGCATAAGTGAAAATTATAGACTATGCAAGAAAATTGTTTGACGGAATGTTGGAAAAAGGATGTCTGAAATTCGTTTGTTGAATTTATGATAGTAAGACTGAGATAAATTTCATGGGTAATGTGAAGAATTGAGCCTCACATTTTGAACATAAGCAAATCAGAAAGAAATTTAGGTATTTCTCTGTATGATGATGTCGGCATGGCGTGGATTCCACGTGTCAGCTGACATGGTAGAACAAGGACATGTGTTGCCACGGGGGCAGGTACATGTTGGACGATATTACAGTTGGAAGGTGATGTGGAGCCATGTGGCAGACCAACTGTCAGTCCCACAAGACTGCGATAAGATCTTGGGACTTATTATGATTCTGTGAGTCCACGAGTCTACAAAGATGGAAAAATGGCTAAGTGTTGGGACTTATTATGAGTATGTGAGTCTGGAAAGATGAAAAAATGGCTAAGTGTTGGGACTTATTATGAGTCTGTGAGTCCGCGAGTCCACGAGTCCACAAAGATGGGAAAATGGCTAAGTGTTGGGACTTATTATGAGTATGTGAGTCCATGAGTTTGCAAAGATAGAAAATGGCTAAGTATTGGGACTTATTATGAGTCAGTGAATCCGCGAGTCCGCGGAAGTGGAAAAATGGTTAATACTTGAGACTTTTCGGATGAACTTATGAAAGGAAGGTTACAAGATTATGAGTCTGCGAGTCTGAAAAGATGAAAAAATGGCTAAGTGTTGGTACTTATTATGAATCTATGAGTCCACGAATCTGCAAATATAGACAGATAGCCAAGCATTGGGACTTATTATGATTTAGTAAGTCTACGAGTCCGCAGAAGTGGAAAAATGGTCAAGAGTTGATACTTTTCAGATGGACTTATGAAAGGAAGGTTACAAGAGTATGAGTCTGTGAGTCCGCAAAGATGGAAAAATGGCTAAGTGTTGGGACTTATTATGAGTCTGTGATTCCGCAAATCCGAAAACATAGAAAAATGGCTAAGTGTTGGGACTTATTATGAGTCCGTGAGTCCGGGAATCCACAGAACTGGAAAAATGATTAAGAGTTGAGACTTTTCGGATGGACTTATGAAAGGAAGGTTACAATACTATGAGTTTGTGAGTCCATAAGTCTGCAAAGATGGAAAAATGGCTAAGTGTTGGGAATTATTATGAGTTCATGAGTCCGCAAGTCCGCAAAGATAGAAAGATGGACACGTGTTGGGACTTATTATGAGTCTGTGAGTCCGCAGAAGTGGAAAAATGGTTAAGAGTTGAGAATTTTTGGATGGACTTATGAAAGGAAGGTTACAAGATTATGAGTCCGTGATTTAGTGAGTCCGCAAAGATGGAGAAATGGCTAATTGTTGTGACTTATTATGATTATGTGATTCCATGAGTCTGCAAAGATATAAATATGGCTAAGTGTTGGGACTTATTATGATTTCGTGAGTCTATGATTCCATAAGTTCGCATAAGTGGAAAAATGGTTAAGTGTTGAGACTTTTCAGACAGACTTATGAAAGGAAAGTTACAAGTTTATGAGTTCGCAAAGGAAAAAGAAACTAAGTGTTGGTGGTGGGTTCATGGAAGGTATGAAGAAGAAATATGACTTAGATCCACAATGAATCCATTAAGATAGGTCAATGGAAGAGAGAGAAAGTGTAATGTGAAGTTGTAAGGGCGTTAATTATTAGGAGGTTATGCAATTTTTATCAGGACTGTCGGGTTTGAATGTGGATTGATCTCCACCATATATTTTGGAGCGAGAGAAGAATTCAAGACTTAGGGTCTCCAGAGATGTTGTAGGCTTGTACAAGAATGACGGAGGGTCGAAGGCCCGGTATTCGCGAAGACTGAGAGGATTTTCCCTGCATCTAGCAGCCACTTCATCGTCATGGGATGACAACCCAAGTCATGAATGTGCCATGATAGGTGGCATGAGAGAGGTGAAGCTACGTGGAAAAGGGGATGGCCATTGGCTAAAGATGCCCTGAAAAACTTTGGAAGGATATAACTTTCAAACCAAATCTCGATTTTGAGCAAGATTGCAGTCATTGGAAAGTTATTTCATAGAGAAATGCATCTAGGGAATCATAGTGTGATCGATGAAACACATTCTGCATAAATTGATGAGGAAACAATGGGTATTCTAATTAATGAAATGTTTTATAATATGCATGTTCTAAGAGTAATTATTACATGTATATTTCTTGAAGAATTAGAGGTACAGAAAGAAACTTTAGTTCTTATATGAGAATTGGAGTCATGTAAGATGCTCAAGGATCTTATAGCCATGAGGAAGAGATCAAAGGTCAGCATGTTAGCATGGGTAATGATTAAACAAAGTCAAATGGAAGAAGAAATAGGAAAGAGCCTTTCATTATGAGAATTCTACATAGGGAAGTGCAGAACTACATGGTTGATAATGAAAATATTATGAAGGCTCATGAAGAGATACTTCAAAGCTTAAATATGTTGCATAATCCTAGAGGAACACTTGAAGATAAATATCTTGACAAAAGAGAGGATAATCTTACTAACAAGTCATTATCATTAAGCAGAAGAGCACTCTACAAAGAGTGTTGTGTGAAAATGATTTCAAGAAAGATGATAAGATTACACAGCTGAGAATTGTGTGAGTTTGTTCTAAATCAATCCCAAGGTCTATTGGGTGAGAAAGAGGTCAAGATTGTGTAGATGGTTGAAGCATCACAGAAATGGAAAGGAAAGTGCAGGGAAGGTGTTGCAAGTTTGGCAAGGGTCTAAATAAAAGCAAAGGAATATTAGTATTCAAATGATATAAATATCGAATGGCCTGCAAAGGAATGTCAATAGATATTTCACATAGGGTATGAACCCAACAAGTAAAGAATGACATTGCATGCACAAGAAGCAAGGAGGAATCCATAACCTTGAAGACAAAAATATAGTAAAGGAAACAAAGTTTGTTGCAAAAGAAGGAGAAATGATATCATGAGATGAGGTGTGACTTATGGATGGATCGGTCATCTCTATGAGAAAGCATGGGAATGTAGGAAGAAGGAATTGTAAAATACAATCTAGCAACTCTTGTCTAAAAATTACGCAAGTAAGAAAGATGCCTCTATTTTCAGAGTGCATAGCAAAATCAAGGTACAAGTACAAATGGAAAAAGGTGGCATTTCCATTGGAGCAGGGTGGTCTTGAATGGCCAAAAAGTGCTTCACAACGAATCACTCAACGAAGTGAAGAGAGATATTTAATATTGAGAAAATCCATGGGAGGCAAGGAATATTAGAAAGAAGACATGAAATAAGTATTTCAGAATGTTGAAATGCCAGTCAATGATAATGGTATTCCAAGGCCGGTTTGGTCAAGAAAATGGGAAATGGTTAATTGAATTCTAGTGTTAATATTTAGTTGGAATAGTGCATGTTACAACACTATGAAAATTGAGAATTTAGCCAAAAGATGTTGGGACAGGATTCTTTGCATAAAGTAGTTGCGAGATGGCAACACTAGTGGACCGGCTAGTGGATGGAAATACAGAATGACTAAGTGAGGCTTGGCTACCAAGTGTAGAATAAGGGATAGTGGTGCACAGTTGAGCAAAATAGCAGTGCACAAGGAAACAGGTTTCTATAGAAATTCCAAGACATCCATATACAACAAAATAAAGCTAAATAATTGATTGATATGAAATAGATATGCATTGGAATGCATTATATAATTGATGGATGATGCATAGAATACATATAGAATGCATGTGCATAAAATAGGCATGAAAGATCAAATGCTTGGTGCATATCGATGTGCATTTTTGCATGTAGACATGTGTTGAGCCTCCTTTGTGTCACCTCCAATTGCCTTATCTTGTCCCATATCCTGACCAATTTTTCCTAATACATATGCACTTTCTGCCTGTTTTCCTCAATAGACATGTCGTTTATAAATTATTGTGTACATATGAGGTAACTTATGTTTAATCATGATTTATGATGATTTATTAATGATTTGGATTGAATATTTGATGTTTAAATCTCTCTAATTACTTTGAATTATCCAAGCATACTTCATGACAACAACTGTTATTTATGTGCCCGTCTGGTACCTATCCTCGCGATCGTCTGGTACTTGTTGTTGAGGTCGTCTGGTACATGTTGTTGAGTTCGTTTGGTATCGATTGTTACGCTCGTCTGGTACCGACTTATATGACTGTGTGCATCCAATACCGAGTTATGCAACTGTGTTCATTCGGTACCGAGTTATGAAACTGTGTGTGTTCGATACCAGTCTTTTGCTCTAGTTTTGCGCGTCCAGTACTCGTTTCAAATTTCCAGGCTTGGATGTTTGAACGAGATTGTTCTTGATGGGTCCAAGGAAATTGTTGGTTCAAACATTATTTGTTCATTGAAGACCACGATACATTTCATCACTCATGCACTTCATGTCATGAGGATGAAATTGTTCCTTTAAAAATCAATACATCCACCAATTGTAATAGTTGTGCAAGTATTTGATGTTATCTCCAGACTTTGATTGTAACAATTGTTTCTCTTTAAAGAGAGAGCCTTGTAAATGGTATACATATAGAGATATAATTAAGCATTGTTATGTTGTAAGATTGGTTCTTGAAGACTATGGATTGTACCTCTTCTTTTTATGAAGTAATGATATAATTGCAGTTTATGGATTCTATGTGTGTATTCAAATCTTCTCTTCTATAAGTTTATTTTAAGAGTTGCCTTGTTGGTACCCAATAAAGGTAAGCCTCTTTGCATTTAGTTGTAAATATAATTCTAGTTTTCTATGTGTGGATAGAATAATTCTCTATTTAATCGCAGCATCTAACTTCAATCTTGTTATGTTTCAGTGACACATTTGATAGCAGGTCATATAGATGTGTGGTAACTTTAAGTGAGTGAAATATTTGTGTGCAATATAACGTTTCTGAGTGCAATGATTTATGAATAGTTACTTGTCATCTTTGAGTGAGTATGTGAGAACAATCATTTGATTAAATGATTTAGTGTTTGTCTAGACTAAATGCTATAGTGTGTGTTTTTATTTTGCAAATCTAGGAACGAGTTGGATCTCCATATTTCACCATACATGAGCCTATAATGGAGTATTCCACCACACTTATCTTTTTCTTCCATAATTGATTAGACTACATCTTTCAAACACATGCACAATCAAAACCTCCATCTCTAACCCTACATGCACCTATAATGGAGTGTTTTACTCTGCCTAATATTTCTTTTAAGCTTGATTGAGTTTCCTTTTAAGAGTATGCGGAGTGTTAATTGTTGTTAATGTAGTTTCTCTAGGAGATCGAATCAAAGTTCATATTTTCCTTTCATGGGCCATCAATGAACAGGTCCATCACCTGAGCAAGAACTTTATATCAGATGTTTGTTTATGAGTTTTTCTTTTTGTATTTTGAAATGTGTGGAGAGTGTTATTTGAAAAGTGTGAAAATAGAGTATTTGGTTTGAAAGTGTTTTCTTACATAGGTTGTACTCATAAGACAGGAATTTATATGTTATCGGTACATATAGTGCATCAAATCTAATGATTATGAAACCAAATTGACATATTAAATGATTGCATTATGTTGAACATATAATTGCACCAACAACATGCCTAAACATGATGGAATTGACATATTAATGATTGCAATATATGGTTGAATATAATTGCACCAACAACATGCCTAAACATGATGGTGACATGATTATAGACTCAAGAGAATCAGGTATATATATATATATATATATATATATATATATATATGTGTGTGTGTGTGTGTGTGTGTGTGTGTGTGTGTGTGTGTGTGTGTGTGTGTGTGTGTGAAATAATGATACTATGATATTTGAATAAAACTAATGATGAATTTTGTATCCAGGAAACATGATTATAGCATGAAAATATTGTTTCTTATGGTATCCATCCATTTTAATACAAATGAGTATGGAGAAAATGTTGACCAATAAAATTAGTGAAGGGAGTCGACTAGCTTCTACAAATGTAAAAAGATCAGGTAGCATCAAGTAAACTGATAACAACCATGCAGGTATGCATTTGGGGTTGTTATAATGTATAAATGTTGAAGGGAATGAAGGTAAAAATCCCCCCATTCTAATATCAATATTTGAATTGATGAAAAGGAGGGAGGCCTTGAGTATAAAAATATTATTTTTTGTTTGAATGCATTTATGAAATTTAATTGCATATTGTGTTATGTTGGTTATGAATTCATAATTGAGTTAAGTTGGGAGACATTACTTATGTTATAACAATGATTGTCATTGAGATGGTCAGGTGTGAGGCCATTATGAGTTTGGATATGGAAAGGCTATAGTGTTATCTAAGTGCATGATGATTATTCCCTATGTAACTGAGGTTTGGACTACAATATTTTTTCCTACACTAAATAGCACTAAGGGATGATGTTCCTAGTGTTGTGTATGGGTTGAAGAGGAAGGTATCCAAAGGATCAGACGGGTTGTGGGGAAGATTTTGGATGTTGTATTGAGGTATGGGCCATACCTTCCAAATTACATGGTGGAATACATGACATGAACATATGGTATTCCAGAATCAATGGAACGATGCATTACGTAGATATGGCTAGGATTACTGGCACATTGGTTTTCTTTATTGGTAAATTTTGATTGCATTATGAAGAGCTTGATGTGTTGATAATGCATGTAAAATGATTGATAGCGTCATTCTAGATAATATGATGAATAGTAGAATTCCATTTTAATGTGAATAATGGTTAGAAATGATTGAATTGATGGGTAGATACAATTTTGATATCATTTCATGAACTGCTAAAAATATGCATGGAATTGAGAAAATTGCAGGTCGAATGGTCTTGGATATGGAAATGATATATGCCCATAAGGAAGACTGATATCTACTGTTGCAAGGGACAAACAATCATGACAAAAACAGATTTAAATTATATGATGATGTCTCATAATAACTATATGCATGTAATGCAGATGGGGATGATTTCCACAAGTTATATATTGCTAGTGGAAGTCTAGTAGAAAGTTGGCATTTGTCTGCATAAGAACACCTTGGAAAATGATGGATCACTTGAGGAACTATGTAACAATGAAAGGAATCCATGAGCCTAGAGGGTGAGTTGCAATGTTAAAGAACTAGGTTGTCAGGCCTAAAGAGTGAACTCTAGTGTGAGTTGCATTGTCGAATAACCATGTTGTCAGGCCTGAAGAGTGAACTCTAGTGTGAGTCACATTGTCGAAGAAATAGGTTGTCAGGCCTGAAGAGTGAACTCTAGTGTGATTTGCACTGTCGAAAAACCAAGTTGTCAGGCCTGAAGAGTGAACTCTAGTGTGAGTTTCATTGTCAAAGAACCAGGTTGTCAGGCCTGAAGAGTGCACTCTTGTGTGAGTCGCACTACAAAATCAAGGTTTTTGTTGGTTATTTTACTGATATTCTTCCTAGCAGTGAGTCCCTTGAGTTCCCAACAGTGAGATTCCTAGTTACCTATGCCAGAGAGACCTTGATAAATGAATGGTGCATCTTGAGGGACTGGGGATAGTGAAGGGGGGACATTCCTTGGGTCAACCTTGATAAACGAATGGGATGTCATTCCTTGGGTTGGGAAGGTCAATGGGAAGAGAGATGGTGGAAATCAAGATAGTTGTAGTAGAATGCAAGTGGCTTATGTATATGTTTCGGGCTAGGGTGCCTTTGTATTTGTGATTTTGGGGGCCGAATGTGCCTATGTATCCATAGTATTTGGGCTAGAGTGTTTATGTAATTTGTTTAGGATGGAATTCCTGTGTGATTTCGGGCCATAGAGCCTATATGTTGATTATTGGTCGGGGAGCCAAAATTGTAAAATAAAATTACACATGTAGGGTGTTGTGCACAGAGGACAGTGTAAAAATAAAGGGGAGGGGATGTAACATATCTAGTTCTAATCCATGTGAATTATAATGTAATTTTATAAATGCGAATTAGGCTGGTGATTCGATGCATTGGGGTGAAGATTCATATTGATTTAATTTGGCCTAGGGCCGATTTGCATATTATGAACATAAAAATAATTAATAAAAGTAATAATTATTGGATGCAATATGAAAGATATGAAGAATGATGGGGGGATATGATTCCACAAGAGAGAGGGGTCCAAGGGGGAATTATTCATGGGTATTAATCCAACCCACATTCCTGAAATTATTATCTTTATGTATAACCTTTTATTTTTTGATTGAGTGTGTGAGAGACAAATCATTAAATAGCTGTAAGAGTGTGGGTGTGAGTGGTAACATCCCATAGTTATTGGAGAGAATGGTATGAGGTAAAATCATTCTTTGGAAGAGTGTGCTTCAAGCAAGCAAGGAAGAAGAGGGAATTTGTATGCAGAATAGGGACAATTTTTACATGGAGATTTTGGGGGGAAAAGGGGAGCAGAGGGTTGGGAAGAGGACCATACATGGTATACTTGAAGGCATCCATTGGTTAGTTGTGTTTTTATGCTGAGATGGATGACTATGTGTCGGTAAAAAAATTGGGCTATAATCCTGGGGTGTGATTTCCCGTGGAGGAAATATCTCCAATCCTGGTGAAGGTTATTGTGAGAAAACATGAAACAAATGAGATGTCCTAGAGTTCCCAATTGAGTGATCCCTGGCCAACTTAATGAACTAGTGGCCCTGATAAACTAATGGTACATCTCGAGGGCCTGTGAGCAGTGAATGGGATACATTCCTTGGGTTGTGCAGGTTGTGGGGAAAAGAGAGAGCTGGAGGTTTGGAATTGATGTGAGACTAGAACCTGGGTATGGGGATTCTTTGTGTGGAGAGTGGATAGCTAATGGGATGGATATCCTTGTGGACTCATAGCCTCATCTCGAGGATGGCTTGTTGATGAGAGAAAATTATCAGTAGTGCCAATGGTTGGGAGGTTCATCCTTTGTTTTCAGCCAGTTGGTTAATCATTATTAGATAAGTGTTTTTGTTCAATTCTTATGTTAAATTTTGATGTGTAAATAGTTTATATGAATGTAGTGTGTTTGTTGTTGTTGGAACAATTGTATTCATGTTTAATTTGTGTTGTTAGATGCATTTATAACTGTAGTATCAGTCAAATGGTCAAATATGTGTGTGATTTGCTTCTGGTAAGCTACATGAATTTGATTAGCAGTAAATCTTAATAATTTAATGAGATTTTGCATGTAATGTTGCTCAATTGGGCGTTGGGTACTTTACATTATGGTATCATAGTTTTTAAAGAGAGATTCTTTGTGTGACATGGCCCAACATCTATGTCTAGGTACGTTATACAAACCATCACAAACAATTAGTTTTATCAACCCATGATAGGCTAGTGCAACCACCTTTCTTTTCTAAAATTTAGCACTCATATCCTTCAGATATTGTTGTAGAAAATATGACACACTTAAGTTCTCTTTAGGTTTCTAATGGGGATAGTTCCTTAGTTGGTAAAGGAGTCTGAAGTGGTAGGCATATATCATTCTCAACCTTACTTCATAGGTAATATACTAAATAAGGTGATAAGATACCTCACTCCAGGGAGTTGGTAGGTTTTCCCTCTTTACTCTATTCTTGTTCTCCTCCATTATATCATTGGTTAATAGGAAACCATTATTGGCATCCAGAGATAGCTACCTATATTATTTATCCCAAGGTAAACCTATTAGAAAACTTATTACCTTGATTATGATAGGTTCATTAACCTAAATCTCCAAGCCTAACCATAGTAGAATATTCTTGTCCCTTTATATTTTGGAAATGTTAAGCAAATTCTATGGAAAGTTGTCATCAAAACCCTTATGTCTATTGAAATAATTTAGCCAATTGTATTCCTGAAATACCTCAACTACCTTTGGACTACCATAAAGTCTATAGGTTTCTATAGGTTCCCTCCTATTTAACCCTTCCTCCATTGTGGAAAGAATATTTATGAAGATGACATGTTTTCTTTGCTAGGGTTACCTACGATTCCGGTAATTGAGGGTATAAACAAAAATGATATTTATAATTTTTAGAACCTGCTCATTCTTATGATCATTTAATTTATATTTACATAGTAGAAGTAACTCAAAATACCTAACCTTTTACCATAAGATTGAATGATGGAGTCCCCTTACCTTCCTTTGTATGATATCTACCTCTATAGTGACTTATGTAGCCTCGTGGATATCCAATGATCTCTGAGGGTTCATAAACAACCTCTTGTATTTTTTTGTATGTGTAGACTACACAATTCTTCTTCCTCGAGCTCTATTTCTCATAAACATAACCTCTTCGCTCAAGAATTTGGCATTTTATACTTAATACATACATAGATAAAACTTGATTTATATGTGCAACACTCTTCAAAAACAATTGTGTACTCTAGGCAATAGTCTTGCATTTTATTTTTCATTTTTTCTCCCATTCTTACTTTCATCTTGACTTACTGCTTTAGCGCATTATTTATTCTCTCATACTTATTACTTTAAGTGCTTAATTCATTATTTTTCTTTTCTTGTATGTATCACTTTGAGCACCCCCAACTCATATGATGATTCAAATCTTCAACCAGATGGTGGTCAATGATTTTTTCAGGGAATAATTAGCACATTCACTTGATGTGATCGTTTAATTATCTCACTCATCCATGAATTTCCACTATTTTTAATTTTATTGGTTTTAAACTTGAAATACTTATGTCACATGTAGCTTATTTCATAATGAGATTCCCCTCTCCCCCCCCATTCCCCTTACCCAAATTTAAAGTTTGACGTTCACATCGATGAATAGGAATAGGGTCAGGATTGGAACTTTATGTTATGTGATCATTTGACATGACTATGCTATGTTAGAATATATATTATTTCCAAAATCAAGGGTGATGTGCCATACCTCATGTGATCGATTAGCATGATGATAAAGTTTTGTTTACATGTTGGAATTGTTATTTGAGTCTCCCTTAGAAAATCCTTAGAACTTATGTTTAATCGACACTCTCTCGTAGCATCTTGTAGTGTCCAAGTTTTCTAGTGGTCCTTATATACATTCCTATAATGTCCAAGTGTTGTAGAGGTCCTATTGTAGGTTCTTGTAGGTCCTTTCATTTGTAGTAATTGGTGGAATAAAGGATCTTGTAGAGTAATAGTCTTGTATAAAATTCATAGGTGGAGTAGCTTATAGCTTCTTGTGCATGCACACTTGTAGATATTGAGAAAATAATAGTTTAGAATGGTTGTAGATGGATAATTTTGTAGTATCTTCTAGTAGTGAAGTATATGTCTTATGATGAAATTAGTGATAAGGAGAAGTGTTGGTATGGGTTGAAGGTATATGAAAGATGATGTATAGAGTGGATGAAGGTAATTTGGAGAGTGTATAGGTAAGAATGTGGGAAGATATGGTAAAGGAAAATGGAATTCAATGTTGAGTAGGAGTTGCATGAAATTTGCATTCTTGAAGTACTATGCATGATCCAGGGGGTCATTCATCTTCAAAGTTACATTGATCCAAGATAAAGAGAAAAATGGTACAATGGCAGCTAGGTTTGGTAAACATTAAGACTTTACCACATTTTAAAAGAGGGTTAATGCATTTTTGGTTATTAGCTATGAGTCACATAAGCTAAACTTAACCATATAATATGCTTTGCCACATGGTGCGAAAGGCTAAACTCAATGTTTTCACCGCCAACCAATGATATGCTAAAACGATTCTTGCACATAGGAGTGTCATAAGTTATAATATTATGTGTTATAACCAAAGTCCGATGAAATAACTAATGGTTATAAAATATCTGTGGCAATGTATGTTATTTGCATAGCTTGGCGACAGTTCATAACATATGTGGCAAGGCCCGCGCGGTTAAAATAGTAACATCAAATGTTATTGCACGGTTAAACGTTCTATTCGTAACTGTGTGAATCTGGTGCACAGTTAAAGGAACACTTGGCGGTAATAGCATGGGCCGCGCAATCAATGGTTGAACAATCTGTTGCATGGATGAGTCGGTAGGTAGCACATCTGGCACAATTGGTGGGATGTCTCATATGGTTCAGTTGGCATATGGAACAACTCAGTCTTGGAGGATATAACAGTTGGAGTTGAGCACAGATTTGTTAACAGGTTTGGCGCGATAGCCATAACAATACCATGCACAAACACTCAGCGAAAACACGGAGTCAACTATGAATAGATCCGTTCTGTTATCAAATCGCACAACAATAGATGGAAATGCGCCAAGGTCGGGGGTCTCAGCCTATTTAACTCGGCGTTTTGGCCATGACAAGGAGGGAGTTCTTCATACATAGATTTTCAGATGTTGGCAATGTTATAGTCGACTGTTCTCACTGCGTGTTTGGCTTTCCACGCCATTTTGGAGGCCAATTCGTACGTTTCAAGGGAGGAGAGTATTTGCTGTAATTTTTATCCAGATATTGTTCTGTTGAAGTCGACCATTCTCTATTTCACTTGGTTTTCTTTGCCAGTTAGTAACTTCTACAACGGTGAAGTTGTTTCTACCGAGACAGAGGATAGAGAGAGGGTTTAGTTGTGTGTTGCCAGATTGTTGTTTATATGTAAAATCGACTGCACTCTGTTATGATTTAGTTTTCTTTGCCTTTTGAAGGCTGAATTGTAATTTCCAGAAGAGAGGAGTCTTGAGGGTTTTATACAGCATTCGGTTCTGTTGCTGAAGTTGATGTTCAAAGATTCCAGAAACATTTTGTACCATTTTAAAGCCATTAATTGGATCGGTACCCATTGGAGAGGGACCCAGAGACGTAGCCCAGTGAAGGGGGTGAACTTCGTTAACAACTTCTGCGTTTGTGACTCTCTTTTGATGTTCTCATTTTTTGTTTCTCATTCCCGTTTCAGTTTGCCATTCATTTCAATCTATAAGAATTCAATTTCTGTTAAATGCTATTTCATGAATTAAACAAACTGATAAACACATTCTTTAACAAACTTTTAATGCACTAAAGTTGAGATCCGACAGATCAATGCATATGATGTAGGTTAGTTTTTTTTTGGATATCTATATCACTATAAATTGTATTTCTTGTTTTTACGTGCTATCAAAAAAGTAGACTCTTATTTGAGTTCGATTTTTCAAGTATTGGAGTAATATTTTAGAACTGTGTACCTATTTAGATGCTTGTACATATACTTGTAAACATGTGATTGTTGGTATTTATTTTTTAGATTGCATACTTGATGTGTAAATTATGATTTTCCACAAGACATTATGATTTTATATATTATATGTAACTGTGCAAAGGAAAGAAAGAAAAAATATACATAAGTGTGTACATGGATAAGAGACAAGAATAAAAGTAAAATCTGAACAATATCATTAAGACACACATGTGAGACTGAAATCATAAATCTGATTTTTATATTAACTTCATTCTGAGATACAAATCATAACTCTCTTTACAAACCCTTGTGAGTGTGGAACCAAAGTCAAATTTAGAAGTCTTTGATGGGCACAATACAAAAAGACTCTGACAACAAAAGAAAACTTAAGCTAAATATCTGACTCAAATTTCCATATGAATGTTGTCACTTGACTCTGCAAAATATTCTTTATCTGTCATAAAATCTAATTCATAAACAAACAAGAACACATAGATTGCCAAAGAAAGATCATACATCTTTAGAAACAAGCTACTAAAAGATATGATTCAGTTTTGAATCTGACTGCCTTCAATAAGACCATGATGTCATCAAGATGGTTTATCTTTCTAGTAAACTCAGAATGAATAAAGAAAAGAATTATCTCACAAGTATAGGGCAAACCTTATATCAGAAGTTCCCCTTCTGTTCTCTCTCCTTTTGTCTCTTCTTTTGATTGAGCTTTTATTCTTTCCCAATAAGTTATGGTAGTTCAACTTTTCTTTTGTTAAGCTTAATTAGCTTAACTAATTAGTTGAGACAAAGAAATAATAATACACAAATAAGGTTCTATTTAAATAATAACTAACAAGGTGGGACCCCTTGTCACTCCAATTTTTATTTCTCTAATGATCATCAGAATATGAAATATAACACCCAAAAATTAACTCAAATATTCACCTTGTAACTCCCATCCTCATATTAATAGTCAAATGTTTTAGTATCAAAATAAAACATGACTATAGCCAAAAATATAATCATATCCATAATGTACAAAACATTCTTTCTAAATGTGTCTTTGTTGTCCAAAACATTCTCCCTAAATACCAAAAAAATATGTCCTCAAAAGAAAATAACATTAAAAAGCATTAAAACCCCCATTTATTGTGAGAGGCATTTTGCCTCTTTTCACTATTGCTTTCTTTTGATCCTTTTTATGATTTTTCCTGTGCAACAACCTTTAATTGATTGGAACCTTTTGGGTGGATTTTACTAATGACATGAGAACAATTATCTTTGAGGTGGAGATGAGAGGAAATTGATTCAGAGAAGTCTTTAAAATACTTGGAAGGATTAGCCACCCATTTTCATTTATCTAATTATGGCTCGGGGATGGCATTTTTTAATCTCTTTATTGCATGAGAGGACTATACTGGCGATACAACACGATCAACTTCGGCATTTGGATTTAGTGGCGGTGGAGGAGGGGGAAATGACAATGATATTGTAGACCAACCATTATGATGTTCAACATATTGATGGGCGATCTCTTGCCAGCCGTCATTGGCAGGTGGTGTTGGCTACATAAAAACATGAGGGGGGACAGGGATACCAGAGAAATTTTGGTGTGGCTAGAAAGGAGGCCTCTCAGGTCTAGGTTGCAAAATTCCTTGGCCAACTAGATTAAAAAAACTAGCATGGAAAAGTTGATTTAGTTCCTGTGGATCATCATCAAAATGTATTGAGAATTGTGGCCTTCATGGCCTATTTGCCAATTATTTCCTCTACCTTTGTTTGCACCTCTTCCATTGCTTCCCCTTCTAGAAAAACACATCCTGAAGAAATATTCCAATCGGAATATGAAAAATTTTAATAGTCCATTCACTAATACTCTACCTAAATAAAATCAATATGTTGGCTCTATAATTCACAACAAATGCATATGCAATCCATCCATTTACACAACCCACCACATCCAATAATCAATTGCAATTTGAACAGGGAATGATAGGGTCATTGGGAATATGAGGGGATTTATCACGAATGAAAAATGGTAGCATTGACGGGAAACAACAAATGAATATTGTTCAAGAAAAATGCAGAGTCATTTTATTAAAAAAAAAAACAATATCTCCATATCACAATTTCCAACTAAAATCATCATCCAATCCTCTTTAATCCTTTTCCTTTAAAAATGAAATTCAAGATAATAGAATAGGAGATGGATTAAATGTTACTGGGAAGGTGGTGGGCATATAATGAGCGAAAAATGAGACAATGAACAAGAATAATAGTGATTATTGTTGTGTTACAAGAAATAGCATTCATTGACTTTAGAATCAAAATTGTCATTGTTCAACAAAAATCATTTAAATATCCATAAAATCATTTGAATATCCATTGTTTACCATGCCCATTTATTTCCAAAACTCTCACCAAATTATGTTTGTGCCATAACATTCTTTTCAAAATTCAACACACATAATCCATAATATGGAAACAATTCTTTTAACATACAATATCCATGATATGGAAACATTTTCTTTAAACTTTTTAATACCAATCTCCAAGAAAATGACATGGTTATTAAACTGTGCAAATTTCATTTATCCTTTTAAAACCATAGATATTCTTTAAACTGGTAAAGTATTATGCATGAAATTGTCGTCAAAGTAATTTGACTCAGTCAAAACCATAAACATAATGCCTCAAGTCGACATGAGAGGCTAAGAGGAAAACAATCGTAAAACCCCTCGACTGTACATCACATACAATTTACATTACAACCCCAAATAACAGATGCCAAAACAAATCGGGCTCGAACCCCCACTGCAAACATGGTGAGCATCAAACCCACATCAACTTCAAGTCAACAAAGTTTCCTCATGGGTAAACAACAAGAGAGCCATGGTTATGTGGGTCGAATCAATCTTCCCACTGTTGGGTTGAATAGTTAAACAAAATTTCAAATTTGTGTTTTTATTTATTTATTTGACCACATTATTGGATGGGGAAACAAGTCCTAGAGCGGACCTATGGGTGTATATTTTGAAGAGTGTCTGCAAGCAAAACCAAAAACAATTCCTCCCCATAAAAAATGTTTCCACAAAATTCCCAAAAAAACTGTGGTAATAATGAAACTACATATATTCTACAGTCTAGGTATGAGGTGAGGGTACAATAGTCACAGAACGTGACTGTTCCTTTTCTTTTACAGAGAAAAACCCATTAAAATTAAATCACAATAAAAGAGAGAAATTGAACGCATTCACCATAAGACGTTTGCCAACAGTCATACCACAATAATACCGCCTTTTCTATAGGCACCATACAACCATATACTTCAAATAGAATAGAATGTCGAATAACAATTTTAGTTGAAACACTCAAATGCCAAAAGGAAGAAACCCAAATCAAATATATCTTACACTGACAGAATGCCCACAAACAATCCACTGTAAACTTTGGAAAACAAACACATTTTGCATGAAAACTCTAAGATCCAACAAAATTTTTATCTATAGCGGAGCTAACAATTCAAGAATGGAGAGATAAGAGCTAACATACATGTAAGAAGAATTCCAGAAAGATAAAGAGCACAACTATTTTTTCAGCAAAGGTCGAGCACAATTGAGGCACTACTAACCAGAGAAACAAAAATGAATGCGAGGAGAATAGTGAAGGTGGTTTCTTCGAGGTAGGGTAAGAACGACGTGCAGTAAATGCACGTCGCTTCCCCTCTTTTCACAATAAATTCCATCAACCATAGCCAAATATGGAGCACACCCAATTCCCAAAAACCTTGTTCCAAACATAGAATATCGACCATCATATATCCAATATCCATAAAACATAACATACCATTTCCAAACTCAAAGTTGAATCAGCCTCTCATATGAATTCCATAGCAATAATATGCCCATTTAACACTTAGCACTGAAATAACATGTCCCACATTCCTTGATAGTGGAGTATTGCATTCAACATAATAATCATTTTCTCGTGTATGCAAATATACCATGAGTTGCATGTGGCTTATATTTGGAGAAATATATCAAAATCTAGGTGTAGCAAGAGTAAACTAGCATGTTTAATAAAATAAACATTTCCTCCATTTTGAAATCAAATTGCTAGCACCCTTAACATCCATTAATTTCACATGGAAACATGTTAGGATTTCCATTCTTATTCTAAAATTGTCAATATTTCTCGTCAGGCAATCATGAGCACTTTCTATCATTATTTTTATCAAGGGGTCCCACCTATTATATATAAGTAATAATGCATTGCAACCCATTTGCAAGCGGGAATTTTATGTTGCGCTTTTTGGCGTCAACAAATTGGCGAGTCCACATGGAAATATGTTCTCAACAGATTTAGAACTCATAATGATTGGTTTTGTAGACCGGTAGAAGTAGGTGATTGAAACTGCTCAAAAAATAGTTATGCAACAAGGGGGGAAATGATGGTTTAAGGGTAAAGATGAGATGGGACTTCAGGGAATAACTTATGGAAAGTGAGATGTATGAGGGGAATTGGTCCTATATTGTAACAAACCCATCCATTCATAGGCCAGGTTACACCACTTAAACATGCTACAACACACCTAGCCACCGACAGGCGGGGCACGTTGCAGTCCCAAGACTCAGTTCTCTGAATGGATCTTGAATTTGAAACAACATTTGATCTAAAAACAAGCATGAAAGAACCACATGAATTAATAAAGATCCATGCTACAACATAAAATAGATAAGAAATGTGCCATGCACAACAAATAACCAACATATTGGCACATTACAAATACATATCTCAGATATAATTAAATACACAACGAAATAACATTAAATAGAAAACGCATAGATCACTTGTCTTTCAAGTAAACATTCACCAAATAGATGAAGACCAAGGACGTTCCTCCCAACCATAGACATTGTTGCTCATTTACTCTCAACAGCACGTCACCCCCGAGCCAGGGCTATGAATCCACAAGGACGGGCCCTAGGAAAAATATAAAACACACAGTAGTTGGCTAACTAGCTCTCAGGTTTCCCAACCTCACAACAAATCCTAATTTCCAACTCTCTTTCCCCCCCATCTTGCACAACCCAAAGAAATAAACACCTTTCTCTGCCATGCAGTCCTTGAGGCTATTCCATTTATCTCCAAGGATCCAATGCTATTGGTCAAGAAATATCCCTACTGCAAACTCGAAGGCTTCCCAGTTGTGGACAGTTCTATCCAAACTTACATCAAGATCATGCACATGGGAATCGATTCCCTCCTGGAATGATAAATAAAATATTATATCCATTCAGCGATGGCTCCCCTCTTCCTTCCATTCGTTTCCATGCTCAGCCCAAGAGAACACGAACTAGAAATAGTGAGTGAAGAGGAAGAAGAACAATGGAGCAAGGGGAAGAATACGAACTAGGGGAAGAGCGACCCCCAAATTCACCCCAAAGCCCCCATCATGAAGCGATTTGTATCCATGCTTGGAACAAGAGCACACAAATTCAACAAGAATGAGGCTCCTAAAGATGAAAGAGTGAGAAGGGGGTATAGTGAATGAATAAGAACAAGTGAAGCCCCAAACAAACCAAAGATGGGTTTATATAATTACTTGGAAATCAAGAACCACATGGCCTCCCCCAAGAAGCTCATGTAACCCCTTTTCTCCATAAAATTAATTGTGGTTAAATAAAATAATAACAAAAAGACTTAGCCCCTCAAGCCCCCCTCTCTCATGGAATCATAGCCCCCTATCTCTTTTGTCCTTATTTGTCTTGCAGCCAACGGTGTATTTTTATTAATGTATATGAAGTATTACATTTTCTAGGCACTCTAGCCCCTTTTCAACTTTACTGGCTCACTGATCCAGGTGGATATCGGTGGCCACCCACCTTCTCCAACTGGCCCAAAACATGTTTCTGGCAATTTTGGTAATTTACTATTTTTAGCAGTTTTTAACTTCCGGGG
>SNQJ01S0038114.1:0-19898 GCA_010110895.2 Picea sitchensis | reverse complement strand
AGCCGTCACATCTCTTCTCAGAGATAAGCTGCCACCATTCTAGCGAGTCTTCACTCTCTATTTTTACAGTCTCTGTACATTTCTTTCATTAATAGAAATCGTGTATTACTGTATATCTGTGACTCTTTTTATATTTCCGCTATCTCTCTGTTATATTGTTGTCGCTCTTGCAATATCTCTGAATATTTCTATGTTATATCTCCGCTCTCATTTCGTGCCGAAAATAATCCGGATCACTCACCATCCTAAGTCATATTTACATAATACATCATAGTTCATAAGGCTTAGAACTGGGATGTTACATGTATGCATAATAATCAATAAGATTCATAACTGATAACACTTTTAAAATTTCAAGGAGAATGCTTCTGATATGCTCTTGAATCTTAGGATGGAGGGAAGAAAATGATATCCTAAACTGGGAATAAAACAAAGCCAACTATACTACAACAATATTGAAATCAAAAAGTTATTCCATCAATGTCTCAAAAGGAGGATATTGTAACAACTGTGTATATCTTATTCTCATTGATCAACAATACTTACAAAATGACATTGTTATGGAAAAACTAATCCAGATTTTATTTCTGATGACCGTGCAAAAAAAGCAACAAAAAATAAAACTCAATAAACCAAAATGACAAGAAGAACGTAAGAAAAAAAGAATATATACAACAATCATATTTACACAAAATAGAGTAAGTGATCAGGTCGGTTCCACATAATGTTTCAAGTGGGAACCATTGGTACTGTAAGAAAACAATTTCTCATCCATGTATTTAAGAAGATATGGATTTGTGCCGAGGATAAAAGAGATTCTGAAAGGACCTAGCCATAACTTTTGGAATTTATAATGTCTCCCTCTCTCAGCATGGGTTGATTCACATAGTAATACTTTGTCATCAATCTTAAATTCAACACCCTTTGCTCGTTTGTTAAAATAGTTCTTCACCGTTTGTTGCCTCCTTTTCATATTTTCCAAGGCAAAATTCCTTTGTTCTTCCATGGCCATCAATGTATTTATCCTTTTGTAAACATTAGAAGACTTTAGTTATTCACTCTATAACATCAACCATAATGAAGAAATCTCTAGTTCGATAGGCAAAATAGCCTCTTGGCGATATATGAGATGAAAGGGAGTAAAATATGTCCTTGCTTTAGTGGTTGTATGGTCTACCCAAAGGGAATAAGTTAGAAGTTTGTGCCACTGGCAATGTTTGTCTTTGATAATTCTCTTTGTAATCCTAACCATATTCTTGTTAGTGGACTTTTATTTTCCATTTCCCCGAGGATAGTAAGAAGATGAATTGAAATGTTTGACACCTAATTTAGCCAGAAATTGGGTCAATTTTGAAAAAATGAAAGATGGACCATTGTCTGTAATGATTTCTAATGGAAGGCCAAATCTAGAAAAGATATTGAATTCTAGAAAATAAATTACTTGTTCATATTGCACATGTCTAAGTGAGATAGCCTCAATCCACTTAGTAAAATAATAAGTGGATGTCAAAATAAATATATGCCCTGTAGAGGATGAAGGATTGATTGGACCAATAAATTCTAGACCCTACTTAGAAAAAGGGAAATCCGAAAGAATAGGTTGTAAAGGCATGGTATAAAGACATTCTTTACCAACAAATTTTTGGCATGTATCACAGGACCTTGCAAATTTATAGGAATCATGAAAGATCAAAGACCAATAATAACCATTTCTTATGATATTAAAAGCAACATCTTTAGCAAAAAAATGGTCACGAATATGAATGACAGATGTTGATGATCCATGTATCTTGTGTAATAATGTATGTGCTTCCTCATCATTTACACATTGGAGCAACAAACCATCAATAGATCTCCTAAACAAGGAGTCTCCTAAAATGATATACTTAGAAGATTCAAGGCATAGTTTCCTTCGTTGATGAGGATCCAACTCGTCTGGGAAACTTTGATACTACAAATAATACACCATATTTTTATACCAAGGATGCTTAGATATAGAGAGATTTTGATTTTTAGTATAAAATAGTGTTGAAAGAGGGTTATATTGGTCTTCAAGTTCTTCACTTGGTTTAGAATGTTTATCTAAGTGAAGGGCTAAGTCTCGTCCCTTGATTGTCTTCAAAGTCATAATTTCCAAATCATTCTCTTGAATTTTGGCAAGCCAATGTGGGAGTTTTCCTAAAAGGTAATTTAGCGAAAGTAGAAACTTGACAGCATGTAAAGGGACTTTTACCTGTGTATGTTTAACCAAAATAAAATGGTGAATGTTTTATATAGCTTTGACAAGAGAAAAAACATGTTTCTCAATATAAGATTATTTGATCTCATCATGTAATAGACTTTGACTCATGTAAGTTATAGGTTTTTCAATGTTTTGGTCATCACATTGTAAGAGGATAGCAGGAATTGCTTCCTCAATAGCATTGGTATATATGATAAAATCTTTCTCAAAAAACAGTTTTGCCAAAATCGACGCAGAACTGATTGCCTTCTTAATCCTAAGGAAAGCATTCTTGACATCATCTGCCCAAGAAAAATAACGATCTTTCTTCAGAAGATTATGGATTGGTTTAACCATGACAACAAAATCAGGAACAAATCTACGAACAAAATTAATAACACCCATGAAAGATTTAACTTATTTCTTGGAGGTGGGGGCATGGAGGTTTAGAATGGAAATAATCCTCTCGGGATCTATACTTATCCCCGAATCAGAAACAATGTGCCCGAGAAGATTACCCTTCGTGACACTGAAAAATAGATTTGGACGGATTTAAAGAAACGCCAAAATTTCTGCAACACATGAGAACATTTCTAAGATGATCGAATTGATCCAACCTCTTTTTAGAATAAACAATCAAATCATCAAGATAAACTTGGATAATATTATCGATTAGATCATTAAAAGTTATCTGCATATCTCTTTGAAAGGTGGCACCTACATTAGATAATCCAAAAGGAATATGTTCATAAGAAAATGTGCCCCAGCATGTGATAAATGTGATTTTATATCTATCAGTCCTTTTTACCTTGATTTGATTATATCTAGAAAAACCGTCAAGTAAGGACATCATTTGAGACCCTACGACCTGTTGTAAAATCATCTCCATATTAGGAAGTGGAAAATGGTATTTGACACTTGCCTTGTTTAATGCACGGAAATTGACAGATAATCTGATCTGACCTGTAGTTTTTTGAATAGGGACCAGATTTGAAACCCATTCAGAATACTTAATTGGAAAGATTATATGAGCTTTCAACAATTTTTCCAATTCTTTCCTAATGGTGGCTTCAAGCGCAGGATCAATAAGTCTTTGTATTTTCCTAACTAGTTTTTCCCCTTCCTTGATAGGAATAGCATGATGTATGAGAGTAGGATCAAAACCACGAAGATCCTTGTATGACCAGGAAAAAACATCTTGAAATTCACAGAGTAACTCTGTGAATTTTTCTTTCTCTTCATCAGAACATTGGGCACCTATTTTAATGGTCTCTGGAGATTCGAATGTCCCAATATTCAAGGAAATGGTATCACCAACTTTGCTTTTTGACTCCTCTTCCTTGTGTGTTTCTTTGTTGCCTACATCACTTGAAAAAAATGAACTCTCGAGAGAATTCAAGCCTTTAGGAAATTTTTCATCTTCAACAAAGATGATTTCCTTGGGCTTAAAAGGTTCATTTTGTTTGAAAGCGCTAATGCCTTCATCACTCAGGAAAAATTGCCATGATTCTACGTTATCGGGAAGGTGAGGACGGTATAGAGATTGGAACGTACAATCCGGTATTTGAGGTAAGAGTTGTCGAGTATGAGACACAACAAAAATAGTTAATCTATCAGCCATTGAATTAAGTTCTATTTTATCATGAGTGATATTAAATGATAACAGATTTGAAATCAACATCCAAACAACTTGGATATAATTTTTAAGTAAATTATTGTTTGGTACATAAATTTTCCGTACTAGATTCACAACAAGTTCAGAATCATCAAAGACTGTAAGGTGGCCACAACCAAGATTATATGCATTTTCAATGGCCAACAATAAGGGCTCAAACTCAACAACATTGTTTGTACAAGCAAATTCTAGTCTATAAGAGAAATTGTGAATTTTGCCTATAGGAGAATATAAAATGATGTCGGCTCCATTACCTTCATTTGAACATGAGACATTGAAATGTATGTGCCACATGCTATCATCAAAATCAGTTGATTCAAGTATAGTGTCACCTTCATCAACAAATATGGAGTACACCCCCAAATCTTCTTCAAGGTAATTTACATTGGGTTGGGGAATGCTCTCTATATAAGGTGAAATTATTCCCTCCCTAAGAACTATAATGTTATTTCCATTTCTAGGGATGGATAAATGTGTACCATCGAGTGAAAGGTATCAACCAGTTAAGGCTTCCCAATCCCTTCCCAAAATAATTGAGTAGTTACTCACTGAAATATCAATTACTTTGATATTGAGAGTTGTACTTATACCGGGTTGCACACACAAAACTAAGGTTACATCCTTGATTTCACCTATAGTTGATTGTTGCAAATTATTATAAGGGAGCATGCTTCTAGAATTTCCGTTAGTACAAGTGATCCAGATTCAGATCTAGGAGCTTGATGGGGCTCAGAAAGGCCTAAAAATCAAATTTCTCTGAATGGATTCAAATCGGACATGTGCATAGACCTCGTTGATATGAACCCAATGCAACTTCAAAGGACTCAAATGGATGTTTATGCTCCTGATATCGTGTTCTGTTCATTTTTCCAAACAGGCAAAAACAATGTTGGTTGTACAGTCCGTACAGTGCCACGTGGCAGCTGACTGTACAGGTCGTATAACCGTACAGATGACGTGGTAGAAACGTTGGAAGAATTTATACATCTGAAATGGACCAATCGGGAGGTGACACATCTCACCACTGAAAGGGTGACATGTGGCACCCATACAACTGACGTGTCGCACCCATACGACGACACGTGGTAGAGAAAGACAGGTACAGGTGGTAGACAGGTGGTTCAATCTTTGACTAACACATGGCAGTGGAAAGTGATGAATAAGGGGGTTCCATGTGGCCCAGACATGGGATGCCATGTGGCACTCATGGACTGGTTCAAGCGTTCTTTACCAAAAAATTATGTTCTCCTCTAGATTTGAACTCATGACCTCTGGGCGAACTAAGTCTTGGCACAGTTGGGTTAGTTGGGCCGCCCATGGATGGTTCTTGTTAACCATACCCCTTTTATATTATATAAAGTTCAACTATGGTGTATTTGGTGGAAGAAAGGGCTTGGGCTAGGCCCCAACCCATGGCTTTATTTCACTCCACACGACCCCCATGTTATCGTTCTGGGTGCTAAGCTCCAACGACAAGCCACGGGCCATGGTTCCGCCAGTTGTTATATGACCATGGGTTATGGTTAGTGGTTTGGCGTGGATTCCTAACACAGATATGGGTGTGAAGAATAAGCACTTGTCTGCCATAAGACCCAGAGTTGTGACCTTAGCTCAAGCACACCGTTAGGGCATGGTTCTATTATGTGGTGCCACATGACCAGTGTTACAGAGAAGGGGCCAACGAGCATCCCCTAGGGGACTAGCGCTTGGACACATGCCTTCATATGACCATATTAAGGGGGGGAGGGGCAGTCCAGGGGGCTTAGCCCCAAATATATTGCAAAATTGGGTATTTTAACTATGGAATAGTGATTTTAGTTTATTTCTTCAGCTGTTATTGAAGATTTTTTTCCGTTATTAGGGGATATTGGGCCCTTTTTGAAGCCAGATCTTGGGAGAAAGTTGGGAGATGATAACCAACTTCAGATCTATATAAACTAGGCCTTCTTGAGGCCATGGCAGGAGATTCAGAGAAGATTTATGCTAAAGGAAATCCAACCAAAGACATTTTTATGTAGGGAAGTTGTTGAGGAGCACACCTTTGGGGGACATTTCTGGGAGCTCTGATCATCCGATTTGAGTGTCGTTTCTTCTATTGGGTTCTTAAGATTTGGGAGAAAAAGACCAAATCAGTTTTGTATCCTTTTGGCACTATTGTGATGTACTTATTAAGCTTTGAACAAAAATAAGAAAGCCTCACCCACTGAGGCAAAGGCCCGGAGACATAGGCGAGATTGTCGAATTCCATTATCACATTGGTGTTATGGTTTGTTGTTGTTTTATGCTTCATTTCAGTTATGTACATGTTTATATGGTTGTGATAACTTCTCATATCTTATTCCTCTTTCATTAAGCTTCCTAATTGGTTAATTAATACATTCATAATAACTCAACCATAGTCGTGTAAAAGATCTTTTCGGATCAAGTGGTATCATAGCTAGTTGACATTTGGATTTGAGTTTTGCATGTTAACCAGGGAAAAGCTACAGTGTGGTGAAGGTGTTATTGTTGAAGAGAATCCATTAATTGGATTGAGAAAGAGATCTTCTCACAGGGAGAATATGGTATCGAAAGAGGGACTTTCTTAGGATGAGAAAGAGTTTCGAAAAAATTTCTTCTCCATGTCGGAGATGATGAAAGTTTTGTATGAGGATTACTTGGAATGAAAGAGACTAGTTCTTGGTGAATATTCAAAGGGAAAAAGTGAAGAAGGAGAGGATCCTCCTCAGATTCCTCCTTCACCTCCATCATCACCTCCTTCTTCTCCTTCTTCTTCTAGTTCAAGTTCTAAATCCAATGCAAAGAAACATGTTCATAAACATAAGAATGAAATGCCATTATTAAAACTTGATGTTAAATTTGAATTACCCATGTATGATGGTAAAGTTAATGCAGAGAAACTTGACAATTGGGTCAGACAGATGGAGGTCTATTGCAGTGTGCAACAGATCAAGGATGAGGCCACACAAATCAAGTTGACATCTTTGAGACTTGCAGGCACAACACTCATCTGGTGGCAAAGCAAGATGCAAAACGGAACGCAACAAGTGGGTAATGTATTTCCATCATGGCAAAGTTTCATTTTTGCACTTAGAAAGCAATTCTATCCTTTGTGTTATAAAGAAAAAGCATTAATAGAATGGAAAGCTTTAAAACTAAGAAAAGGACAAATAGTGCAAGAGTATACATATGTTTTTTGAAAAATGGAATTGATGTTAGATGTCCCTTTACATACCCAAGAAACCCTTATGAAGTATATAGGAGGTTTACCAGCACATATTAGAAACATTGTATTCATGTTTGGACCCACTAACCTTGATGAGGTTTATGTTCAAGAGAAATACATTGAAGTAGGGAAACCAGGTGTATCAGGGGAATCGTCTTCAAGGAAAGAGGAAAAGAAGAAGTGGCATGGAAAGAAGTCAAATGTAGTGATGAGAAAGGAAGAGAGGCCCTCTTGCAAGCATTGCAAGAAAGACGGTCATGATGAGAACCGTTGTTGGAAGTTGCATCCCGAGAAGAGACCAAAGTGGTTCAAGGAAAAGAAATGGAGGCAAACAGTTGCAGCGACAACACGACTGACAGACTTGGGATCAGATTTAGGTGATGAATCAAAGGTCTCATTGGTTGGTAAGACAGGTAAAATTGGTGAAGGAATTGATTGTAGAAGTAACTTGTTTCATATAAGGGTTATCATGCGACACACTAAGGTGGATACATTAATCAACAGTGGATCTCAATATAACCTAATCTCATAGGAATTGGTTAAGAAATTGGGTTTAAAAACATGTATGCATCATAAGCCATACACACTTAAATGGATAAGCAATCATCATCAAATGCACATAACCAAACAGTGCACTTTAAAATTTGTTATTTCATCTAAGTATGTGGATGAGGTAACATGTGATGTAGTGCCATTAAGAGAATGTGGAATGGTCTTAGGTAGTCCATACTTATATGATCATAAATCAATCTTCTACAGGACAAAGAATCAATATCAATTAACCAAAGCAAGTCAAGATTATGTGGTTCATGCTCATCATGTAAAGGCAAATAAAACTCTTCAAACTATGGAACAATTAAAGAAGGAAGTTCAAGCAAGAAAAAAACCAATAATTGATTCAAGTCAAGTAATATCTCTTAAGAAAGAATAGGAAATGATTGTTGAATGGAAAATCAATCACAGTTTGCTTCAAGACAAGCTCATGTCGTGCAAATATTACAAGTGTATCGACTCATTTGCAGTCATGTTTTTTATGCTATCATTAGTAATGTTATCTACATGGATGATAGTGGCTTCAGTAATATGTGACATGGTACAAATGGATAACAATATGATGTTAGTTGTCATGATTGTGTTACAGTTGATCTTGATGAGACAGGTGCACATGACATAGTTCAGAGATAGAGGACAAGTTGGGTGGCCTATCCCAAGATTTTTGACTGGTCAGTAAAATTTTGGGGACCAAAAGGTCCTTTAGTGGGGAGGTGTGATCCATATTCAGATCTAGGAGCTTGATGGGGCTCCGAAAGGCCTAAAATAAAAGTTCTCGGAATGGATTCAAAATGGACGTGTGTGTAAGCCTCGTCGATACGAACCCAATGCAACTTGAACGGGATCAAATGGATGTTGTATGCTCCTGATATCGCGTTCTGTTCATTTTGCCAAACATGCAAAAAACATGTTGACGATACAGTCCGTACAGTCCATATAGTGCCATGTGGAAACTAATTATACAGGTCGTACGGTCATACAGCTGATGTGGTAGCACATTTGGAAGAATCCGTATAGTTGACGTGAACCAACTGGGAGGTGACACATGTCACCACTGAAAGGGTGACACATGGCACCCGTACAGCTGGTGTGTCACGCCCGTACGACGACATGTGGTAGACAGAGACAGGTACAGGTGGCAGACAGGTGGTCCAATATTTGACTGATGTTTGGCAATAGAAAGTGACAAATAAGGGGGTGCCACATGGACCAGACATGGGTTTCCACGTGGCACCCATGGATTGGTTCAAGCATTCTTTACCAAAAAAATTTGTTCTCCTCCATATTCAAACTCATGACCTCTGGTCGGGCTAAGTCTCGGTAGAGTTGGACTGGTAAGGCCACCCACAGATGGTTCTTGTTAACCATACCCCTTTTATATTATATAAAGTTGAACTATGGTGTATTTGGTGGAAGAAAGGGTTGGGGCTAGGCCCCAACCCACGGCTTTATTTCACTCCACACGACCCTCACGTTATCATTTTGGGTGCTAAGCTCCAATGACAAGCCACGGGCCACGGTTCCAGCAGTTGCTATATGACCAGGGGTTACAGTTAGTGGTTTGGCGCAGATTCTTAACATAGATATGGGCGCGAAGAATAAGCACATGTCCACCATAATACCATGAGCTTTGACCTTAGCCCAAGCGCACCATTGGGGTGTGGTTCTATTATGTGGTGCCACATGACCAATGTTACGGAGAAGGGGCCAGTGCATAGCCCCTAGGGGACTAGTGCTTGGACACATGCCTTCATATGACCATATTAAGAGGGCGTGCGCCAGTCCAGGGGGCTTATCCCCAAATATATTTCAAAATTGGGTATTCTAACTATGGAATAGTGATTTTAGTTGATTTCTTCAGCTGTTATATAAGATTTTTGGCTCTTATTGGGGGTATTGGGCCCTTTTTTAGGCCATATCTTGGGAGGAATTTGGGAGATGATAACCAACTTTAGATATATATAAACCAGGCCTTCTTGAGGCCATGGAAGGAGATTCATAGCATATTTATGCTGAAGGAAAGCCAAGACAAAGCCATTTTTATGCGGGGAAGTTGTTGAGGAGCACACCTTTGGGGACATTTCTGGGAGCTTCAGCCATCTGATTTGAGTTTTGTTTCTTCTATTGGGTTCTTAAGATCTGGGAGTACAAGACCATATCAGTTTTGTAACCTTTTGACACTGTTGTGATGTACTTATTGAGCTTTGAACTAAAATAATAAAGCCTCACCCACTGAGACAAAGTCTCAGAGATGTAGGCAAGATTGTCGAACTTCATTAAAACATTGTTGTTATGGTTTGTTGTTGTTTTATGCTTCATTTCAGTTATGTACATGTTTATATGGTTGTGGTAACTTCTCATATCTTCTTCCTCTTTGATTAAGCTTCCTAATTGGTTAATCAATACATGCATAATAACTTAACCATAGTCGTGTAAAATATATTTTCGAATCAACAAGATAAGCCAAGATCTTCCATGATAATTTTAGACATCACACTTGGACTAGACCCACCATCAATTAGGAAACATTGAGCTATTTTATCCATGATTTTTACTGAGATATAGAAAGGGGGGTTTTTTACTAAAATTATTTACACCTATCCTATTTACAGTTGATTCTTCTTCCTTTGACTCTTCAAAATAGATTGGCTATGGTAGAAATATTACCTTTCATAAAGTCCTTAAGATTATTTTGTTGTTGTAGGAGGGAAATCGTGTCCAAAAGGGTAGCATAAGCTTTTATATTATCCAATTGGTTAATGATATTGGACTTAGAAGAGGGAAGAGAAGAAGATACTCTTTGATTACTTGAAGTTATGACAGTTTGTGTATCAACACTTTGAGAAGATGAGCTTGGGGCAGAAGAAGTGTGAGGAAGATCAAATTTTCTCTTGGCAGTCTAAGATATATTCCTGGTATTGACTGCCATAACATCCTCTGGTTCAGCCCAATCTAAAACAACGATCGTGGTATCGAGCATTTTTTCAGAGATCTTATCTCTATCGTTTATTTTAACTTCATAGGTATTATCATCATGGTTTTCTTCACAAAAGTTACACCAAGTGTGATTCATTATGGCCTTTGTTTGAAAATTGCTTTCATTAGTATTTCTAAAAATCGTTAGGGAAGAAGAAGAAGCCCCGGGGGAAGAGGAAGAAGAAATTCCTTTTCGTTCGTGGGCTATCATCCTATTATTCATATCTTGCATGACTTGTATAATGGCAAGCATGTTTATTTGCTTGACTAAGTCTCCCTTAGGAAGACTCGTTCTTTCAAGTTTCTCTTCATATTCTAGGAAAGCTTGAAGGGAGGAACCAAGATTGTCGATAGCCTTTTCTTCAAGTCTATGACGATAAGGAGAAGGTAAAGCATTATAATAATGCATGAAAGAAACTTGATTTTGAGGATGGATTAGTTCGGGGATTTAATAATATAGCTTAGTGAAACGAAGGTTAAAATATTTAATGGTTTCACCATCCTTATAGGAAATATTTTTGTATTCCCTTAACTGATCAACAAGACTCTTGGGCTATCCATAAGTGGATTTGAACCAATAAATTATTTCTTCCCAAGTTGAAAGGATTTTGGGTGGGAGGTCAAAAAAATCTACTGCAACTTTCCCTTCGAGAGAATTGACAAATAGACGCATGCAAGTATCGTTATCATTAGCCCCTATGTTATGATGAGCATTATAGAATTCTACCAGTTTTTCATTTATAGTAATGGTACCATTTCTTGAGAACAGAGGAAAATGATCCTTAAAATTTAGTAATGGTTGGGTGGCTGGTGCGTGATTCAAGGGAGAAGACACGTGCTAGGTGGTGGTTGTAGCATCTTCCTCGAATTGAAAAATTCCATATTTATTAATGATTTTTATAGGATTGGTAGTGGATTGAATAGGGATTTGATGACTATAGATGCTACCAATCATGGATGAAGGAGAAGGTTGAGAGGAGGAGGAACCTCTGGTGCCAATACCACTACCCAAAGATGCCATATTTAAGGTGATAGGTATGGGAGATGAAGATGAACTAACAGAAATAGATAGGGTTTTCCTAAGAGCACTTGTGTTTGTAAAACAAACTTTATCCTTCCTATTTCAGAGATAGGAGTAACTTCAGGGGAAAATCCTCTTCTTCTTATAGAAATACGAGAATTAGAAGACATGAAACAAAAAATTAGGTCAATGTTGATTTCTAGGCTGCCTTTTTCTGGCTTCCCAATGTTCACGTATGTTTATGTCCCTGGTAATTACTTCCCAAAAGATGTGAAGTTCAGCATGAGTATTAGCAGTTGTTAAGATAATATTAAATAAATTCAAGGCAATGTTGATTTGGTCATCAAGACCGTCTCCAATATTCGACTGTCTCACCATTGGTACTATCAAGGAAATATCAATCAAAGAGTAATCAAACAAAACATAAAATAAGATACAACTATGATACAACAACCAGAGAGATATGGAATGATTTCCCCAATATGGTCGCCAAATAAATGTTGAGGAAAAGGTACGAAGAATATTTCTCAAACATTTTCATATCTTGCTAGGCTAGGGAAAGATAGTTGGGAATGTTACACAGAGTTTATAGCCTTTAATTCAAAACAATCACTTAATCCACAGGTAATATGTATGAGGGACCAAGGCGGATTTTATATAGTATATATAATTGTGCAAAATAAAGAAAGCAAAAATATACATAAGTGTGTACATGGATAAAAGACAAGAATAAAAGTAAAATTTGAATAATATCATTAAGATACACATATGAGTCTGAAATCAGAAATATGATTTTTGTATTAACTTCATTCTGAGATACAAAGTAGAACTCTCTTTAGAAACCCCTGCAAGGGTGGGACCAAAGTCAAATTTAGAAGTCTCTAATGGGCACCATACAAAAAGACTCTGACAACAAAAGAAAATTGAAGCTAAAGATCTAGATCAACTTGTCATAAGAATGTTGTCACTTGACTCTGCAAAATATTCTTTATCAGTCATGAAATCTAATCCATAAACAAACAAGAACACACAGACTGCCAAAGAAATATCATACACCTTTAGAAATAAGTAGTTGAAAGATATGATTCAATTTTTAATCCGACTGCCTTCAATAAGTCCCTGTTGTCATAAAGATGGTTTAACTTTCTAGTAAATTCAGAATGAATGAAGAAAATAATTATCTCACAAGTATAGAGCAGACCTTATATCAGAAATTCCCCTTATGTTCTCTCTCTTTTTGTCTCTTCTTTTGATTGAGATTTTATTCTTTCCCAATAAGTTACGTTAGTTCAACCTACCTTTCTTTTGTTAAGCTTAATTAGCTAAACTAATTAGTTGACACAAATAAATAATAATACATAAATAAGGGTCTATTTAAATAATAACTAAATAGGTGGGACCCCTTGTCACTCCAATTTTTATTTCTTTAATGATCATCAAAATATGAAATATAACACCCAAAAATTAACTAAAATATTATCCTTGTAACTCCCATCCTCATATTAATAGTAAAATATTTTAGTATCAAAATAAAACATGACTATAGCCAAAAATAGAATCATATCCATGCTATTCAAAACATTCTGTCTAAATGTGTCTTTGTTGTCCAAAACATTATGTCTAATTACCAATAAAATATGTCCTCAAAAGAAAATAACATTAAAAACCATTGAAACCCATATTTTTTGTGAGAGGCATTTTGCCTCTTTTCACTGTTGCTTTCATTTGATCATTTTTTTGGTTTTTCTTGTCCAACAGAATTGATTGGAACCTTGTGGGTGGATTTCATTGATGACATGAGAACAACTATATTTGAGGTGGAGATGAGAGTACATTGATTCAGAGGAGTCTTTAAAAGATTTGGAAGGATTAGCCACCCATTTTCCTTTATCTAATTCTGGTTCAGGGATGGCAATTTTTAATCTCTTGCTTGCATGAGAGGATTGTATTGGCGAGGGGTAAATGGAAATGATATTGTAGGCCAACCATTATGATGTGCAACAAGTTGATGGACGATATCTTGCTAGCCATCATTGGAAGGTGGTTTTGGATGCATAGAAACATGAGGGGGGACATAGAAACCAAAGAAATTTTGGTGTGGCTGGAAAGGAGGCCTCTCAGGTCTAGGTTGTGAAATTCCTTGGCCAACTAGAATAAAAAAACCCAGCTTGGAAAAGTTGATTTAGTTATTGCAGATCAACGTCAAAATGTATTGAGGTGGCCTTCTATGGCCTCTTTGCCAATTATTTCCTTTACCTTTGTTTTCACCTATGCCATTGCTACCCTTGCTAAAAAAACCTCATCCTGAAGTAATATTCCAATCAGAATATGAAAAATTTTAACAGTCCATTCACTAATACTCTACCTAAATAAAATCAAGATGTTGGCTCTATAATTCACAAGAGTCAAATGCAATCCATCCATTGACACAACCCACCACATCCAATAATCAATTGCAATTTGAACAGGGAATGATAGGGTCATTGGGAATATGAGGGGATTTATAATGAATGAAAAATGGTAGCATGGATGAGAACCAAAAAAATGAATATTGTTCAATAAAAATGGAGAGCCCTTTTCTTAAAAAAAAAACAATATCTCCATTTCACAATTTCCAACTAAAATCATCATCCAATCCTCTCTAATCCTTTTCCTTTAAAAATGAAATTCAAGATAATAAAACATGGGATGGATTAAATGTTATTGGGAAGGTTGTGGGCGTATGATGAGCGAAAAATGAGACAATGAACTGGAATAATAGTGATTATTGTTTTGTTACAAGAAATAACATTCATTGAATTTAGAATCAACATTGCCTTTATTAAACAAAAATAATTTAAATATCCACAAAATCATTTGAATATCCATTGTTTACCATGCCCATTTATTTCCAAAACTCCCACCAAATTATGTTTGTGCCATAACATTCTTTTCAAACTTCAACACACAGAATCCATAACATGGTAACAATTCTTTTAACGTACAATATCCACGATATGGAAACATTTTCTTTAAACTTCCCAATACGAATCTCCAAGAAAATGACATCGTTATTAAACTATGCAAATTTTATTTCTCCTTTTAAAGCCATATATATTCTTTAAACTGGTAAAGTGTTATGCATGAAATTGTCATCAAAGTAATTTGATTCAGTCAAAACCATAACTAGAATTCCTCAAGTCGACATAAGAGGCTGAGAGGAAAATAATCATAAAACCCCTCGAATTTACATTACAACCCCAAATAACAGTTTCCAAAACAAATCGAGCTCGAAACTCGAGTGTGAACATGGTGAGCATCAAACCCACATCAACTTCAAGTCGACATAATTTCCTCATGGGTAAACAACAATCGAGCCACAATTTTGTGGGTCGAATCAATCTTCCCACTGTTGGGTAAAACAGTTAAACACAATTTTGAATGTGGGTTTTTATTTATTTACTTGCCCACATTATTGGATGGGGAAACAAATCCCAAAGCGGGCTTGTGGGTGTAGATTTTGAAGAGTGGTTGCAAGCAAAACCAAAAACAATTCCTCCCCATCACAAAATTTTCCACAAAATTCCCAAAACAACCGTGGTAATAATGAAACTACATATCTTCTATAGTTTGGGTATGAGATGAGGGTACAACAGTCACAGAACATGATTGTTCCTTTTCTTTTACAGAGAAAAACCCATTAAAATTAAATCACAAGAAAAGAGCAAAACTGAACACATTCACCATAAGATGTTTTCCAACAGTCATACCATAATAATTCCACCTTTGCTAGAGGTGCCATATGACCATATACTTCAAATAGAATAGAATGTCAAATAATAATTTTAGTTGAAACACTCGAATTCCAACAAGAAGAAACCCAAATCGAATATATCTTACGCGGACATAATGCCCACAAACAATCCATTGTAAACTTTGGAAAACAAACACATTTTGCATGCAAACACTAAGAGACAACAAAACAATTTTATCTTAAGCGGAGCTAACAATTCATGAATGGAGAAATACGAGCCAACATACCTGTAAGAAGAATGCCAGAAAGCTAAAGAGCACAACTATTTTTTCTCCAAAGGCCAAGCACAATTGAGGCGTTATTAACTAGAGCAGCAAAAACGAATGTGAGGAGAACAGTAAAGTGTAACACCCGGTTTCCCCCAGTTTGTAACTTAATCATAAAATAGGATTACCATGCTAAGGCATGTGGACAATGTAAATGTATTATTTTTTTGGTTTCCAATAACTGACCGTGGGGGTGAAGCCTTGGAAGTATTGGCCATGATGTCACTAGAGGAAGAATGTGAAAACTATATGAGAGGGTTCATCATATCAAATAACCCCAAATTTCCCTTGATGAGGATGATAAACCTCCTTCGGATCCCAAGGAGAGAAATCATTTAATGAAGAAAGGACCAGTGGTTGAATTATCAACCAGTCCCATGAATGGGGGCATGGTATAGTTACAGAATGTCATCTCGAAGTACCACAGAGACCTGTAGACCCGAGCTTCCTTCTGACATAAGGAATGTGATGAGTCGGGAACCTTCCAAAAGAAGGAAGGTAAGATAGATACACAGGGAAAACCAGACAGGTGAAAGAAAAGACGACCCTGCAAGCTCGTAAGGGGGATGCATGGAGCTCTCCAGGGGATAATGAATAGAAGGTTGTGAGCTTGATGCTGAGGGAGCATCTGATAAATCTCGTCAAGGCCATAACAGAGAGAGATATATAAAAGTTGCAAAGAACAGAACCTGAGCAGAAGTTGAACAGAGAAAGAATCCTTGAGAACTGCGAGAGTTCCCTGGTGATATCATGGCTTGGCACGGGGGTGGCCAAAGTGCTAAGAATGAATTCCTATGAGCCTATGGTAGGGTGGAAGGCCGAACACCCACAGTCAGTTAGTTGGATACCACATGTAATAGATATGTAATCACTTATCTTGTGTATTTAAGTGGTACTGTGAATTAAAGTTGGATATCTTATGAATGTTGCAGGGATGGATATATTTGCTTAATGATTATACTGTATCCATTTTATTCCTGCTTGATTGCGTAATTAGGAAAGTAGGAAATTATATGAATTCGATGTGTTTTTATACTCATAAATGCTTGCATTCTGTGGTGTCTTAAGCCAGAGCCACGAACTGTGAGTTCGTCAACATTAGGTATAGTTTCATGTACGCATGTCGACCCTCCTAATCGTTTTGAGTCCCTTGGAGGATGGAGTTGGTTAAGTTCATGAGAGGTAGTGCAGATATGCACAGGCTCTCTGCGAGGCAAGCAGAGACCGAGAACCACTTAAGTTCTAGACTTGATGAAGGAGCACAAGAATAGTGTAGAAGACCCTTCTAAGTGTTAAGCCCAGGATAAAGAGCACAACACTCTTAAATCCTTCATAACTAACGAAGCTCAGGAAGAATAGTGAGCTCCAAGTATCGAAAGAGAATATCCTTTTTCATTTAGAATATGAACAGATGAGATCCGATCGGGAGGACCTAGGGTCTATCGCGGCCATTATATTTGAAGAAAGGGTGTAGGCGTTAATGCCTTGACCCCTTTAGTCTTTTCAATATCGCACATCGGGAGATTTGCACATTGGCGCAACTAAACTCCTGAAACCCGAAGTTGTGATGTGATCTGGACCATGGATCTAAGGATTTATCAGGACCCTCCTTGACCGTCGGATTGGCAAGTTCGGTGATTCGTACATTGGGAGATTTGCACTTTGGCATGACTAAACTCCCGAAACCCGAAGTTGTGACGTGATATGGACCATAGATCTAAGGATTTATTGGGACCCTCCTTGACCGTCGGATTGGCGAGATCGACAATTCGTACATCGGGATATTCGCATGTTGGTGCATCTAAACTCTTGAAACCCAAAGTTCTGACGTGATCTGGACCGTAGATATAAGAATCTATCGGGACCCTCCTTGACCGTCGAATTGGCGAGATTGGGGATTCGTACATCGGGAGATTCACACGTTGGCACGACTAAACTTTTGAAACCCGAAGTTGTGATGTGATCTGGACCATTGGATCACGGAGGATTATAGACCGTTGATTTGATGAGGGTGAATATCGGGAATCGAGAAACAGAGGTAATCCAACCCCCAAAATCATGATTTCTGATTGAGAGTTGAAACTCCCGAAACCCGAAGCGCCAAAGTTTGGAAGTGCCAAAGAGCCGAAGTAGATCTAGACCATCATATCTAGAGGATAGATGGTGTGAATCTGTGAACTCTGGGTAAGGTCCCGAAGTGATTCATAACCATTGGATTTGGAGGACATGTGGTGCAATTCTATGGATGTCGGGTAAATACCCAAAGTAATCCTTGATCGTTGGATTTGGGGAAGACACATGTCAGTGGATCTTAGACTCCAGGTAAAAGCCATTGGGAAAAGACATTTGAGATTTGAGATCTCAGAAGTCCGGAGACCTGGAGGAGATCTCGACCGCCGATCGAGAAGAGGGTTGTTGGACCGTTGATCTAGGTTGAAAGGTCAACCACCCGGAGTGAAGGAAGGATTGTTGATTGAGTAGGACAGGTGTCTGTGGATCGTCAACTTCGGAGGATTGAAGTACGGAATAAAATTGGGTTTGATATTTCGAATTCCCGGAGTCCAAAATTGAAAAGAGATCTCGATTTTTGATCCAGAGGAGGATGACATGGTCTGTAGATCCAAGAGGCGCAGGTCTGAATTGACGATTAGTCATTATCACCAAGATCGTGAGATTGACGATCCCGTAGCATTGCGGGGACAGGAGTTGTGAGGAGTTTAAGATATTGAGGGCAGACCGCAATTCAAACCGTGGTTTTGTTAAGAGGACATGTGGAGGTTATGAGAGCATTGCGGGCCCAAAAGAAGTTTGACTCCAAACTGCTTGTGGCCATGCCCGCAATCGTGTGGTCATCACCAAGGTCACATCAAGAGGGGGGCTATCACACAAAAGGAGCCAACGCCCGACACTCTAACCTTTCGCAGCAGGGCGAAAGGGAAGGTCGCGGGTGCCCTTAAACCTACACCAAGAAGCCGAAATATTTTGTGTTTAACTATAGAACGAGACCATCAAGGTCTCAAAGAATTGTTTAGCCTCAGAATCGAAGATCCTTGACTAAGAGGTTGGACGGGTTCCCTGATCTTCCAAATTAGAAACCATGAATGGAGATTTTGTCCTTTAAGAAAAGCGAAATTTATTTATTCCCCGTTGTGGGTGTGTGACAAAATGGTATCAGAGCATGGTTACAACACTTGGCTTGCTTGGGCTCATGTGAGAGTCACCTAAAGAGGTATTGTTATCTGCATTTACTCCTTGAGGAAAAAGGATTGCAGATTGAACCTGTGATTTTGGGAATTCTTGTTGAATTTCAGCAGAAAAAATTATTTAACCCTTGTCAAGTGATAACTACTCTTACCTGAGTAGGGATATGCTAATTAAAATTGATAATAAGACTTGAATGTGGATAGTTTAAGGTGGCATCATTCTGTCAAGGGTAGCTAAAGCCCGAAAGGTGGATGACCTGACATTTGTGACACTGCCTCTAAGTGTAATATCCCTCGGATGAACCCAAATGTAAATATAATCCAAGTATATTTAAGCTAGTGAGTTGTTTAGACATCATTTTTGTAATACACCTTTCATGGCATGGTGCGCACATATACTACGCAGTAAAGGGATGTAATGTGCACATTTCTGAATATCGTGTGCAGTAACTAAGATGTGTGCAACCTTAAAGACAGAGGATACAACATGCAGTAACTAAGATGCGTGCAACCTTAAAGACAGAGGATACAACATGCAGTAACTAAGTGCACACAATATTAAGGTCAGTGAACCTTTGTGTATATAATATGCATTATAGGTTGGTGAGCTAGTATTGTAAGCCGAAATTCTTATGTCTTGGACTTAGGCCAGCGTGCCTAGATGTCAAGGGCCAATGTGCCTACTTTGTACATGACTCATGATTAATATAAAATACATCACTATGCACAGACCGACCACGATAAAAGAGATGGGGGACTGAACTTCACCAGTTAGGGAAAGGTAAGGCCAAAAGGCAAGGGAATATTATATTAATATTTCTCAAAACATAAAGTATGGATAATTTTATCCTAAGTTCTAAAGTTGGGGAAAAGTGGAAAAAAGTAACTTCCGATATGACAAGTGTCAAGTTGGGGGCATGCATTCATATCGTAGGGAAACTTATCTAGTGGGGATTATTCGGGAG
>SNQJ01S0038113.1:54572-66024 GCA_010110895.2 Picea sitchensis | reverse complement strand
CCATGAGGATTGAGCTCGGATTTGGTGTCAAATCGACTTGGGAGCTGATCCATTAGTGGTTGGGAGGCCGACCAATTTCAATAAATGCGTCATTTAGTAGGCGCGCGGGTTTTTCTCTCAACAGTCGCGCATCGTGCACTTATGCACGCATTATATGTTTCTGTTACGCACATGCGTGCACAAACCCAGGTTCTATAAAGCGCCCTTCAATTTTTTGGTCATTTTGTATAGTTTTTGACCCTTTTGCAATGCTTGTGGAATTAATCATGTGCCATGAATGACTCCAGTCCTGTGTTAACGATGCAGAGTTCTTGTCGCCCTGTGCGGACGAAATTTTAGTGATAACAATCATGAGTGTTAATGTGCAAAAGGGTGTTATGAATGCGATGACTCATGTGGGTAAGAGTGCTACTGGGTGACAGCACCAAAGATGTGAATGGAGGTGTTGGTACTGCAGAGCTAGAGATGGGGGTCCTAGAGGCAAATGTCAGAGGGTGTGACTAGATATGCAAATAAAATTCAGAGGGAATGACTACATGCCAGTACTGAGTATATACCTGAAGGGTTTGCATTGATGTATGATGACCAGGTACCTGCACATATGAAAACTAAATATCCAACATGAACAATAGCTAAAGAGAATCGAACATATGAGCATATATTTGATAATTTTGAATATGCGCGTACGTACCTGGTCCGGGTATGAAAAAATGGCATCCCAGGGGATCAGGATGAAAAGAGGCCCAGGGGTTTTTGTGATGTAGATGACGGGATGTTGATCCCGTGGCTGAAGTCGGATCGAGAAATGGAAACCCAGAGATCCCAGAATGGTGAGTGGAAGTTTGGCGAAAAGGCCTATATATAGTTGTAGGGCCCACATTTCCACCTCATTTGTACTTACGGCTATAGTGACTAGATGAGAAGTATTCAGAGGAGATTTGGATATTCTGGGAGTATGAGGCATCTTATCAAGTACCAACGAGCTTTAGGTTAGTGGTCTGATCATCCTACATAGAATTAGGGTTTCCATTTTTGGGCAGGGGCTGTACGGAGGGTTGTACAGGGGGTTTTATGGGTGTGGGCCCCCACGTGCAAGGGTGATCCAGGAGTATGCACCAACAAGTGCATACCTGCCCAATGGATAAATGCACATGGGGGTTCCTGTAAGGGGGACAAGGGTGCGCACTATGTGCGCACCTATTGGCTACACAGTTGTGCATGTGTGCACGGCTATGTATTGGACAGGCACGCTTTAATGCATGCCTATGTTCATGAAAGGGGTGCATGAAGGCACCCCTGTATATTGAGCAGGAGCACCTGAGTGCACTCCTATAGAGTGGACAAGTGCGCATATGTGCATGACTGTGGAGTGGACAGGCGCGCATACATGCGTGCCTATGGGTTACATAGTCGCGCCTTGGAGGCAAGGTTGATGGGTGTAAAACTGATCTTTTTAATGTTGTTTATAGTCTATTTGGCTGACTTAGGACTATTTTATATGGTTGCAGGTCATCACTTTGCACGATGCCTATTGGTTGGCGAGAGCGGGATTGGTCCCAGTTGAGGGACGTCGTGGCTATTGAGGAGACGGGGGTACGTGCGACTTTGTCATTCTGTGGGTTGCTAAAGTTCTTTGAGTGCCCGTTGATACAGGCGAAGGAGTATCCCCTGTGGTTCCTTATACAGATGTAGAGTCTGAACCTGCATTATTTCTTAGTGCAGGGGGAGCAGATTGCCTTCACTGCGATGGAGGACATCTATTTTTTGACTGGGCTCCCTTTTCGGAGAACGCCCCTACCGGCAAAGCTAATGTTACCAAGGGATGTGGCACTAGCGAAAGTTGGTCGGAGGTACTGTTCGGGGGAGAACTTTATGTCTCGAACTATTGTGAGCATAGGGGCAATGGATGCTCTAGCGCATCGTTGTATAACAGCGATGATTGTGAGAGTCTATGGGTCCCTTACGACATAGTGGATCAGTGGCGGTCAGCTGTGTGTGATGGAGAGTGTACTGGTCAGTGAGCACTTCACTTGGGGGATTACGCTGCATGCCAGGACGGTAGGGTAGCTGGACCACTGTCGGTACATGGATATAGGATATTTTTTCTTTGGGTCCATCCTAGTGGCCTGGTTTCTGGAGAGGGTGCCTATGTTGCACCCAAGGATTTTATTGGGTGCTCATGGGGTGCGAGAGCCACGACTGAGGTAGTGGTTGACTGTTTTGCTTCACCATGGTGGTGGTGAGGGCAGCCATTTCTTTACTGCTGAGGCAGCACAGGTGTGGTGGCAGATGCCGCAGGTGATTTTGTAGTTCCCATATGCGGGTGTTGACTTCTGGGATGATCCAGACATGGTGTTACCTATGGGGGAGTTTTTTGATCACTGAGGTATGTTTGTGAGTTTTATATATATGTTTTTGTTTTTAAGATAGCATGACATATGTATATGATATAGATGCTGATACTATCTATTGTTTGTTTGTATGTGCATATGTGGCACCTCACGGGTGCAAGGTGGAGTTGATGAGGGCACCGGATCGCCAGGAGCCGGGAAGATAGCCGCGAGGAGGAGAGAGATGTCAGTGTGAGGATGTCGAGGCGAGAGCAGCTGAACCTAAGAGAGCAGTGAGGAGATGCCGGTTTGATGACCCAGGTGTCGGACCATCACATGCTCCATTGGCGGATGCCAGAGCAGATTTTGAGGACATTCCCCATCATTTGGAGGCGGTGCTATAGGGCGTGCATGAGGGCATGTGGTCACGTATCCAGGATGAGGGCATATTGGAGTAGTGTGTGGCGATTCCACTGCCATGGTGGGTCGTGGTACAATGGGAAGTAGTAGCAGGTGCAGCTATGACCGGACAATTACCTCCTGATCTGGAGGGACCAATAGTGGGTGGGACACCACTGCCTACTGGGGGGGTAGGAGGTGGTGCTCTAGAGGAACCTTGAATGGTGCTCTATGTATTTTTGTATTCGTGTGTATAGGCTGGTGAGCCCATTTGGTACCAAGGTTCTTCATGCACCTGCAGATACTTGTATTTTTGTATGTAAACATTTGGATGGCACTGTGGGCCGTTTTATATATACATGAGTATACATTTTGAGATATGTGTGGTGTTTACATGTGTTTTGTAAATTTTTGATGATGTCAAATCTATGTATATGTTGGGATAGATTTTTTATGTGTTTATGTATGTGTAGAGGTATCTTGATGTGATATATGCCAGTCTAACACATTGTAAGCTATGTTATCTGTAATCTGATTCAATTGTCTTGGAATATGTGTAAATGTAATGGAATCGAAATGTCGAGATAAAAGTCTAACTTGCAGGTATTTGCGAAAGAGGCATGGATCTCGTATGCGGTACACATTGTTGAGCTGGAGAACGACGAGTTGAGAGTCGAGAAAAATGCTAAGGTGATGAATACGATGATGTTGGGCATCAGCCAGGAGGCCAATGACGGCAGTGTATTCGGCTTGGTTGTTGGTCACCGAACCTAAACATATGCCACTCGAATGCAGCATGTCATGTGAAGGGGTGTAGAGAACCCAAGAGGCCGAAGCGAGATTTTGTGTCCAGTGGTTGGCGTCGTTGGTGTAACTGATGTGGTAGGTCGGTGGAGGAAGCATCTGTCAATAGCACAAATGATAGTTTAGACATGAGGGGTGGAAAAAAGATTAAAAACACTATAAAAGAAATAACCTAAAGTAGAATGACTACGTTTAAGCATAAAATTTCTTTAAGTATAAAGCGTTGACAGGTTCTTTGAGAGAGAGACCTTCGGGAGAGGCTAGGATGTATGCACCTTTGGTGAGGCAATCTTTGATAATGTATGGGCCATGCCATAGTGACTCGAATTTTTCATGGCCGAAGGTATCATGAGCGATATCGTAAGCAAGAACGAGGTCACCTTTGCTAAATGAGTGAAGGTTGACATGTCAATCAAAGGTAGCCTTTGATCATTTTTTAGCTGCCTCATTATTCTATAATGAAGAGCAACGATCTTCATCCAGCGACTCTAAGTGCAGCAAGCGCTACTCCACTGGAGCAGTGTCGGGTAATAGCTCAATTGTGGTGCGTAAAGTGGGAATTTCACACTCGAAGGGAAGAGTGGCCTCGACCCCATGGACTAGATGAAATGGTGTGAAAATAGTAGTTGTTTTCATAGTCGTACGGTAAGCCCATAGCGCGGAAAATAACATATGATGCCAATTGGTTTTATGTTTATTAACCGTGCGCTGTAACATGGTCTTGAGGACCTTGTTAACTACTTCAACCTATCCATTAGACTAAGGGTAATAGGGTGAGGCAAACTCGAGAGATAATCCCAACCGAGATGAGAGTTCGATGAAAATCTCATTCTCGAAGTGTTTCCCATGATCGGAAACTAATTGGAGTGGTACACCAAAGCGGGATATGACATGGTTAACAAAAAAATTCGCTGCAGTGTCAGTTGTGTTGTTGAACATGGGCATATCTTCGGTCCATTTGGTGAAGTAATCGACTGCGACAACAATGTATATGTGGCCATTGCTGGAGGGGGGATTACAAGTCATGAAGTTGATGCCCCATTTACAAAAGGGGCCTATAGTGATGACTGGGTGAAGAAGAGAGTGTGGTGCTCGTTCTTTGTTGGCCTAAAATTGACATTGTTGGCATCGCTTTACAGCGTGAATGCAATCGTGGAACAATGTCGGCCAATAATAACCTGCTAGAATGATCTTCTGAGTAGTGGACATCCCCGAAATATGGCCCCCACATGCGCCACTATGACAATCATTTAAGACTCTATCGGCCTCGTCAATAGTCAAGCATCGACAGAGTATGGTGTCAAATCCTCGTCGATATAATACATCTCCAATGAGGAGATAGCGGGGAGCTTGGTGGCGGATACGATGGCGATCATCTTGTGAGAGGTGGTTACCAAATTTTTGAGTTCAGAGGTAAACGAGGAGGTCGACGTACTAAGGGTCAGCTGAAGTGATATAGAAGAGATGTTTGTCAGGGAAATCCATATTGATGGGGGCACTGGTAGTGTTAGAGGGGAAGGCCGTGACAAGTTTGGTGAGTACGAGATCTTTCTTGCTCTTGGGTGTTGAAAATTCAATATCGTACTCTTGGAGGATAACAATCCATCGAGAAAATTTTCCATTAATTTGTTGGTGACGGAGTAAGTATTGCATAGGGTTTGAATCAGTGATGACCTTATTCGTACGAAGCAGAATATAATGATGTAGTTTATGGACTATGAGGACAATGGCCAAGGCGAGTTTCTCTTCGTTTTTTTACTGTAGGGGTGGCCCTGAGAGGTTTTTACTAACGTAGTAAATGATATGTTCATGATCATCATCACCAAGTTGGACAAGAACTCCTGCTATAGAAATGGATGAAACGGCTGAGGCCGAGACGTAGAGGATATAATCGCGATTGTAATCGGGAGAGATAATTAAAGGGGTGTTGGAGAGTGCCACTTTAATATCGTCAAATGATTGTTGGGCATGTTCATCCAAGTGGAATGGGATGTCGTGGTATAGTAAGAAAAGGAAACCATGTGCTCGAGTGGCGTAGTCTGAGACAAATCACCGTAAGAAGTTGGCTTTTCCTTGTAAGCTCTGTAATTGGCGTAAAGTCCATGGTGGGGGGATCTTGGTGATGGCCTGGACTTTGAGAGGATCCACAGTGATACCACTTTGGGAAACGATGAAGCTGAGGAGCCGTCTGGTGGTGATGTAGAAAATGCACTTGAGAGGGTTCAAACGGATGTTGTACTGACGACAACATTGAAAGACAATCTGTAAATCTGCAAGATGCTGGGTTTGGTGTTTGGATCAAGCGGTGAGATCATCCAAGTATGAGAGAATGATATGGGCCAGATCATGCAAAATGTATGTCATCACCCGCTGGAAAGTGGCGCCAGCATTTTTTAGGTCAAAAGGCATGATGTGATAAGAAAACGTACCCCAAGGGGTGGTGAATGTGGTTTTATATTGATCGGTTGGATGGATCTGAATTTGGTTATAACCAGAGAAACAATCCATGAAGGACAGAGCTTCGTGGCTAGCGCAATCGTCGATAATTTGATCAATGAAAGGTGTTGGGAAGTTGTCCTTGGGACAGGCATGATTGAGATCATGAAATTCTTTGCAGATGTGAATGGTGCCCTGTTTCTTGTTAACGGGTACAGGGTTGGAAACCCATAATGTATAGGCGATGGGGTAGATGAACCCAGCCGTGCATAATTTTTCAATTTCATCTTTGATGGCCGCTGCTTTGGATGGGTGTAGAAGTCATTGTTTTTTACGAACTGATGTTATGTCAGGCCAAGTGTTGATGCTATGTTCAACAATAAATGGATTGATGCTAGGAATTTTTGTGTATGACCAGGCAAAAATATTCTGATATTCCTGGAAGAGTGCTTTATAGGCGGGGATTTCATGAGGAGGGAAAGTTGTGCCAATGGTGATTTCCTCGACGACTCCATTTTTTATGGAAATTTCGATTTTAATGGTCGGGGAAATGTTGGCCATGTTTCCTTCTTCAAAAGCATCAGGGGTGGGAATGGGGTTTTTGAACCAGTCGATAGTGTTAACGATAAAAAATGCACTGGCATTTTTGCAAGAATGATGCCTAATCTTGTAGGGAATATTTGACTAGCTTCCCTAGCTCCAAATCCAAATATGATTGCACCATTGGAAATCTTATGATCTGTAGATGTCGATCGACTATTCAAGCATGCAAAATGAACTCTCCGTGACTGAGAAATTTGATTTTTTCCAAGGCAGTTTATTTCTGTAAAACCTTCCTTTTCGGTGGTTTAGGCGAATAGGATGACTGTTCATTAACCACTGAAAGCAGTGCTTTCGGTAGTTAATCCACCCAAAAGTCTTCTATGTTAACCACTGAAAGCCTGTAATGACCAGAATACTTGAAATTTCACCCAAATCAAAAAATTTCGAATCATAATGAGATGAAACCTCTTGGAATAGACAGGTGGTGAATTATCAAGTCAGATCCAATGGTTACTTTGATGGATAAGTCAAATAAGAGGTGTTTTAATCAAGTTTGGTACATTTTTCAAAGGCAAAAATATAGGGATTTTGGCACACCTCAGCAAATTCGAATTTTATCTCTTGGAGAGTCATCATTTAGCCTTGGGAGGCTATCCTGCACTTCACCAACAATCAAGAAGAGAGAAAGACCATGAAATCCGGGATTGACCTCATTTTTGGGGATCATCCCACATCTTTTGCAACTGAATTTTGAGTTACTATCTTTAGTATATTTGATCCTTGTTTTCAGGATCTCAGAACTACTTTGTAAAGATATAAAGCTTAAGATAGAATATGAACCAAGGGTTCGATGTTGGGTTCTATATGCTGCTACTGTAAATGAGACTTATTCTTAATATATGAAACATTGCAAGGTTCCTTCATCTGTGTGGTCAGACTTCTTATTTTTCTGTTCTCTGATATCTTATGAGTGAATGATTTCTTTATTGGCGCTTATTCAATCTACATGTGACTGTCATCTCACTAACTGATTGATTAAGTTAAGAATCATAAGTTATTGCCTTAGTTTGTAAACCCATTGTGCTTATTGTTTTATATGAGTATAATCTAGTTCAACAACTATATTATGTTCTATTTGATCAACCCTTGTCTGATTGCATTCTTAGAAGGCCTTGTGATATTTGATATTACTAGACAGTCTTAAAGACATAGTCCAGCCCCTAGATATTCATCTTGATTCAAAAACCACATCAATTATTAAGAAAATAGTTTCCAAAAAGATTAAGTTACCAGGCATCTCTGACTTACAGCCTAGGAGAGTTTCCTGGAGTGATAACAAATTGACACCATTGCCGGGGAGAGGAGATTGAAGCTTAGCTTCCTTGGGAGACGACATAGATCCAGATTTGATGATAGACAAAGACTGGACATTATTTCGGTTGTAATTATCTATCTGGAAACTCCATGAAGGATGAATTCAGTGGCGACTCCATGAAGGATGGATCTGTTGGCGACTCCACTGGTATATAAATGAATCAAATCTTAGCAAAGAGGTATGTGTTCTGCAATTTCTCAAGTATTGTTGGTTTCCCTAATCTAGTGCCTAGTAGAGATGAATGGGAAAATAGCCTTCCCGGATTTCGAGGTGAAGAGTGGGAAGTACGAGCTGAACATTTGCTAGATTTACATGACTTCATTGACCAGCTTGAAATTGTACATGAAGATGTTCAAATCAAACTTTTCAAATTTTCATTAGAAGGGATTGCTCTTGACTGGTGTCGGTCTCTTCCAAGTGCAAGTGTTAGCTCTTTGGCTGATTTTCATGCTGCTTTTCATGTGTTTTGTGAAGATCATTTTCCAACTGATCTTCTTTACCCTCGGTGTTGTCATGAATTTCATTTATTGAATAAGGATTCATGAAGAGTATGATGTTATAGGGGATATTTCTCATTGTGATCAATACATTGATGAGCTTCACAATGTTAGCCATAGTATAGATGCTTTTGACATTGTAACAAATGCATCTATTGCCTTAGGCTATCAGGAAGATCCGATTATCCCTTTTGAAAACTTGAAAAGTGATGATCAGATTGACAAACTAGAAAGTGAAACTGTTGAAACTGCAATAGATGATGAGGGYAGCCTAYAGTTTCAAGATTTGCAGGAACTGAAAGTTTGCAGCAGATACAGAGAGAGTGATGGTGAAGAGGAGCACAAAGGTTCTGATCAGAAATTGACTTTGTATTTTCCTTCAACGAAGATCACACAGTCTACATTCAGCATTGAGTTTTGTGAAGGAAAAGAACAACAGCAACGCAGTCAGTTTGATCAACAGTTCAAAGAGGTATTCTTTTATGATTTTGAAGACCCTATTGTGGACTTTTTTTATTCTATCAGTAGCATAGATGTTAAAATATTTATGTCAGAAGACGATTATCTTCATCATCCGCTCAAACCTCTTTTATGCATGATATGGCCTTCATTATTGTTCGGATCAAGATCTAGCATGATGCCTGCAAATCAGTTTCTGAGATGGTTGCATTGGAAGTATACTTTTACTTGATCAATATACTTTTATTGGCTAGATGTAGGAGTAGATAGAAAAATAAGCTCGCTTTATGAGCACGTAGATCGCTTTCAGTTATTGATGAATAAGCAGAGCACTCAAAATGTATTGATAAAATTTTGAATGTCTTCATCGAATTCATGCTTGGTTTGCCAAATTCCTTTGATCCTTGATGAGTTTTCATTCATCTTTTCTCCCCAAATCCTGTAATCCATGCTTCTCGCTCTTGTATTGCAGAAAACATAATAAAATGTGGTATGTGCTTTAGTTATTAAATTTTATCTTAAAGCTAAAATTGACCAAATCTGCCCTGTTTCCCAAAGCCACATTACATGTTGAGCTGTTCAAATACCAACCATATGTCGAAATTCCAAATCCTATACATCCTAAATCAGTACACATGCCAAACTTTGAGTCCACAAGCCATCACATAAATCAACACAAAGCCCAGCGCTGAACACCAAGCACTATGTGCTGAAGGAAATTGAATGTATTTAATCCTCCAAGTATCAAGAGCTGAGCCAAATGATAGTTTTTGGAATTGGCTTCTTGATATTGATCCAAAAGACATTCTTATTTACTCAGGGTGTGCTCTACATCAAGCCACAACATGTTATATCATGTTTAAGATTTCATGGTTAAAGGTTTGGAGCGAGCTACTCCTGGTTTCAAGAGGAAATGCTTTAAATTAAGAAACCTAAGAAGAAGAAAAAATGTGGAAAAGGAAGAAGTTGAACTCAGGAAAAGTGCATATCAAAATGCATATAAGAAAGCAGTAGAGACTTCCATAGGGCTTCTCCAAGAGTGACAAACGAGGCAGTTCAAAAAGCTCCTGCAGCATTGAAGACTTTTGACCATCGCCGAGTGACAACAGTAAACCTTCTTCTTGAGAAACAACAGAAAAAGTTGAATCTTCCAAATTCTTCCCATGACAACTATTGGATCATTCCCACAGACAGTTGAATTGTGCAGGGTTCATCAAGAATACAAGATAAATAATATTTCAGAGGATAAATACGTTAGCTCCATCAAGGAAGAAATTGCCAAGGTTGCCAAATTGCAAGAGGACCTTGATATTGATGTGCTTGTGCGCGGAGAACCTGAGAGGAATGACATGGTGGAGTACTTTGGAGAAAAACTCCAGGGATTTGCATTTATAGTCAATGGTTGGGCTCAGTCTCATGGATCCTGTTGTGTGAAGCCACCAGTTATCTACGGTGATGTCAGTCGCCCAAATCCTATGACTATCTTCTAGTCTAAGGTGGCCCAGAGCATGACTACTCGACCCATGAAGGGAATGCTCATTGGCCCAGTGACAATTTTGAATTGGTCCTTCGTTAGAAATGATCAACCAAGATCTAAAACTTGCATGCAAATTGCCTTGGCCATCAAGGATGAGGTGGAAGACCTGGAAACGGGTGGAATTCAGGTGATTCAAATTGACAAGGAATCTCTTAGAGAAGGATTGCCTCTATGCAAGGCTGAATATGCTTCTAAATTTGGTCGTGGCAAGACACAGGTCAACAATAAAATTTAACGCAGCTATAAATTTCATAAGATGCCAATATCTCAAAGATTCTGGTTCCAAAAATCGCACAGGTGAAATCCCTGCGTTTGTTTGAAACATTTGCCAGATTGAAGGCATTGGGTCGTGTGGAAGATGAAGGAGACAAAATGGCAGCAAAGAAGCCCATTTTATCTACTGCAAATCCCTCATACAGGCGCGCAATTACAGCTACAAATCCGTCCAAGTGGCAGAGGATGGTTGAAACACCAGTTTGGAACGCAAACTCATCATACAGTTTATCCACCTGTCAAATTTAATGTTCTATGTTGTCATCGAGATGGCCCCGGTCACCTATATTGACTCGAGTGATGCCCAGGCCTTGAAGGAGCTCTATCAAGAATACAAAGCCCGCAAGAAGCTATATCTTTGAGGTTCATTCAAACAAAAAAAGTTGGCAATGCCTGTGATAAGTGTGGGCAATTTGACGTGGGGTGGAAATGGAAAGACCCCAATGACAAAGTTCCTTATGGAGGCTGGGCTTTGTCCTCTCATTCTTACCAGGGGCTATAGAGGTGGAGATGAAGCCAGAGTGCTTCAAATACATTTAATTGGTACTACTACAAAATTGGATCAGGTCCAAACAGGTTGAATATTGCTGCATTTTTTTTTAGAGATATGGTGTGATGGAATTTCATAGAAGAGGAGAGAGGGAAGAACATAATTGCCAGTTTAGGGAGTCCAAGGTGACTGCTAACAAGATTGGGAATGGAATTGGAGTTGTCATTCTAGATGATGGCATGCAGAGTTCTTAGAAATGAGTTTTTCGGGGTCTTTTGTTTCCCTTTTATGTCCCTAATGAAGAGAACA
>SNQJ01S0038113.1:12479-46225 GCA_010110895.2 Picea sitchensis | reverse complement strand
GTGGGCATGTATGGGCCCGTTACAATATTAAGATGTGTTTGAAAAAATAAACTAAGAGGAGTTCCAAGAAGGGTTGTTGTCCTCTCCTAAAGGTTTTAATATTCTTAAGGGAGATGACACTGTCCCACAATCTTTTTCTGATTCTCAAGGTCGCTTGGAGGCACGAGAGAAGAGCATACTAAGCGATTGTTTTCCAACTTCTAGTCCCAATGCAAGTTATATGTGATTATAAATTATTTCCACCTTATATGTTTAGTCAAAGAAAGCCATCCATGTGGTAAAATGAAAGCCAAAAAGAGGACAATAATGATTTTAACCTCCTAAGTGCCTATGTGTTTTGACTAACCCCTTTATATGAAGAGGGGACTAAGTGTGGTGCAGCTTTAAAACATGCATGAAATCACTTCCAAGGAGGCTAATGGCCTTTCCCAACTCAAAAAATCCTTACAATGTGAATTTTTTTCACGGGTGCGCGGGTCTCAGTGGAGACAGAGGTGCACAGAGTGCATGTGCGCAGATAAAAAAAAGTTAATGAGCACACATGCGTAGAACAGAACTGTAACTTGAGCGCCTATGTGCACGATCTGCATCTGTGGGGCAAAAAACCTGCGCACAGGTGACACACGGCCGTGAATGAAAATTTCAGATGAAATTATCTCAATTCACCTTGGAATTGGATGATTAGCAAGTCGGCTTAGGCCAGTTAATGCACCTGCAAGTTAAATAAACCAAAAGAAGAGCTATAAAAACCCAAATGGGGTAGGAAATTGATACCTTTCCCTAGTGGATTTGCTTATTTTTTGTGCCTCTTCCATCACCTTAGTTAGAAAAATGGAGGTGCTTGCAATATTAGTTGGTTTTGCTAAGCAGGACAGCTATAAGGGAAAGGGTTAGAGAAAGAAAATATAAAAGAACAACTAAGAAATAAACTAAGAAATAAAACAACAACTAAACTAATGATCATAGGGACATAAGAATCAAAGAAACAATAAGACCCATGTCACCAATGATAAGGTTGATATTAGTGAAAGAAAACTCCAAGAAGAAAGAGGACTATGGGTCCCTTCATCCTCCAAGGGAGGGCTCTTGGACCCCCACAAAAAAATTTCTTCTTATAACTTTGATAAATGAAAATGGTGAAAGAGCTCCAAACAAATCCACTCAAGGAGTGAGATGGATTTTCCAAAGCAATGATGCTAGTATACTCTTGGTAAGAATAGAGGATTCTTCAAGAGAATAGTGGTATCATAACTTTGCTATGAAATTTCTTGAAAAATGAAGTGTATCCATGGCATTTTTATAGCATTCTTTTAAGTTATTGTCCAACTAGTTTGTAGTGTGTAAAGAGGATAATTAGGGCATTTCTAGGTCTTTGACCAACCACCCAGTCGAATCCAGTTTAGATTTGAGTTTCAAATCAACTTGAAAGCTGAACCAGAAGTGGGTGGGAGGTCGACCACTCTCATAAATGCACTATTTCTCAAGTGCGCAGCTTTTTTCAACAACAGTCGCACATGTGCGCTATTTCTACATTCCTGTTTCACGCATGTGCGTGTGCACCCTGTGTCTTCATAGAGCCTTTTAATTTTTGCACTAGTTGTATAGTTTTGACCCTTTGGAAATGATTTTGTGTTAATTCAGGTCCATGGATGACCTCATAACTGTTTGACGATGTTGAATTCTTATAACCATTTACAGACGAAATTTCAGTGATAACACAAGTGTTGTGGTTTTTCTCACCCAAGTGACAAAACCAACACAATAGATTGGAGACCATAATGGAGATCGATATCAAATTCTTCCCTATATGATCTTAGAGAGCACTTCATTCTGATCATATTGACTTGCAGGTACCAAAACCGGCCAAGCCCGACCTTATAAAATCCAAATTTGGAGCCAAGGAAGGAGAGTTTCATTCAAAAAATTCCCCCCCGATGCATGACAGGAAGTGCGTGGATTTTACTGCCAACATATGTGCACTATGTGCACCACAGACTTCTTTGATGTGCACACTATGTGCCCTCTACGCACATGCAGAATTGTAACCCACACACATATCGAGTGTTTCAAAATTGTAAGGTTTTTTGTATAATTTGAAGTCCCCTAGCCTTCAGATATTTTCTTTCATGCAATTTGTAATGCACATGCACCACACTTAGACTTCTTTCTCGTATGAAAGGTTAGTCAAACATAGGCACTTAGGGGGTAAAAAGAACAAAATATTCTCCTCTTTTGATTTGGTTGCCACATGGATGGCTTGTTTGGTTGGTAAAATTTTAAGTTGAGATCATTGCTATCATACATAAAACCCTTACATTGCGACTAGAAACCAATTTTGACCCTTGAGTATGCTCTTTTTTCGCACCCTAGTGTGATCTTGGGAATCAGAAACAAGGTTAACAGGAAGTTTCATCTCCCTTAACAAAAATATTTAGGAGAGGACAAATCCCCCCTAGGGTTCCTCTTAGTTTCTTTTGAAATCATCTTAAAATATGTAAGGGCACATACATGCCCACATGTTGCAAACTTAGGATAGTTTCTTGAAATTCTTTCTTATTTTACATCGCTAGGGGAGTTTAAGGATCAAAGTAACAGAACCATACATGCCCACATGCTTGTGATCTAGAATAGTTTTCAAGATTTCTTAGTGTAAACAAGATTAGGGAGTTTAAAGGATTGGTAAGAACCCATATGTCCACATGCTAGTTCTTTAGGGATTTTAAAATTATGCAAGGTTGTACCAATGACACTTAGTAAGCTAGGTAACAAATATTTCTAAGGACCACAAGAATTCCACATGATGCAATCTCACACCTAAATTATTAAAAACTTGGCACACTTTTTCACTTGATCACACACAAAGTCACTCCTCACTCACATAATTTCCATTTTGAATTGTGGAGGTTGAAGTTGGTTTTCTCCAAAGGAATTGTGAAACATCCCACTACTTCTTTGGAAATTATCCACACCCATTTAATTCAAACGAGATTTGTTCACACCCCCAATATCTCATCCCACCACATCTAAAAAAATTCTAAAAACTCAGTAAGTTTCCCTCCACAGGAGGTGCCAAAAGAAATTTTTAAGTCTAGGTAGGATCTCGGGGGTAGGCATCCAAATAACCCCTCATTATCTGGTTCTCACATTTTCAAACATTATAATTTGACAAATAAGGAACTTTCAAATCCTCCAAGTCAAGTGTTCCTACACCATAAGGAAGAGAGATACCCATGAAGGGTTGAAGTCTGAGGTCTGGTTGTTCCATGAGTCCCCCCTTGAGTCACCCAAATCTTGGAAGGGATCCAGCCTATGACCCATTTCTGAGGCCAAAAATATAAATGTCACACTTTAACAGAGGTACCTAGTGACCAAAATTTAGGACATCTACCCAGGTGGAAATTATGGGATGCAATTGCACCTTGATCAGATTTTGTGTGGCTATTGGGAAATATTGCCAGCTCTTTTAAGATATGCACCCTCTACCCCTCATTATAACTGATTATTTCAACCTTCACTAGTTCCTCTTCTGGTGGATTTAGACCCCACTGTTGAGTGATTTTGGAAGGCACCGTGCTATTTTAGAGGAAGGGCGATACATCTTTTAGGACATGAGCATTTTCTTCTATTTGTTCCCCCACGTGGAAAAAATCCACCCACCCACATGTTTGCTTATTTACAATTGATTTATGTATGATGCTCATTTGATTACATACAATTGTGATTTGTACTATCTTGTGAAGGTCAAAATTATACAAAGATATGTTTCATTTATTTCTCTCATCACCATTTTCACACATTCACTTTGCTAGTTGGATACTATAGGGGACCCATAGAATCCCCGTTGTCCCAAACATTTGCATAATCTCCCTCTTATTCTCAGAGGATTCCCTAGTCTTGCTAACTCATTGGCTCAACCATCACACACCCCCATGAGTGATACTATTTTGGGATCAGCTTTACCTGGTTCCACTTTGCTTGGGTCCAATTACCAAGGCCATCCATCCACTAGTTCTCCATCACAAGGAGGTGGGGGACAAACTTCTTCTCAAGGGAGAAGTACAACACCACCAAATATCTCTCAAGGATCAGGTCCACCACCTCCTCACACAATGGTTGGAGATAATCCTCCACCAAATCCTCCTATGCCATACTTGGCATCTCTCAACTTTCTTGATTTGACCATACTCATGAGTGACCCCATTCTACATGACCCCACATGGCCCAATATGCCTACCAAACAACCTTCAGATATCCCAACATTTGAAGGAAAACCAGGGGAAGATCCTGCCAACCATGTAATGACCTTCAACTTATGGTGATGTTCAAATAAAATCATGGATGATTCCATATGCTTAAGTTTATTTCAAAGAACACTCACTGTTCCATCAGCCAAATGGTATGTGGACGAAAAATCACGGTCCCATGTGACTTTTGAATCCTTGGCCAAAGCCTTTTTGGCCTTTTTTCAACTACCAATTTTTCATGACATTGGCTTAGAACTTCTATCTGAGTGAAAATGAACCTAAACTACCCATATTGTTGACCACATCCATGAATGGCGTCGGTGACATAGTTTGTGTAAAGCAAAAACCACCAAGGAACAACGCCTCTATTGGTTTCTTAAATCACTTGTCTCTATACTTGACCAAGATGTAGCATCTACCTTTCCTTAGACAAAATAAGAAGCCATCATCAAGGCCCAACAATTCGACATTATCTATTCTCAATCAGGTTACTAATACACAGTGTTACCTGATGCACCCAGACTTGTACCATTTGGCCAGGACAAACCTAGAATGTCCCACGCTGCAGATGGGTTGATTGGTTCCACAACACATCAAAAACTTTACATCCAACCACCACCTATGTATGGTGCACCTCAATATATACAACCATATGGAGGGCCATATTATTACCCTCTTCCCCCTTACTAACAACCATATCTTGTTGCTTCCCCACCACCCATGAGTGGACCCTCATTGGTACCCATCATGCATCCAACCGCTCAACCAATTTCGGGTTCACCTTCAACCTCAGCATATAACCTGGGCACCAGTGAAAGTTATTCACCTTCCTATGCGCCCTATGGATCTTTTCCACAAAACAATCCATGTTTTTCATGGATGATTTTAGGGGATAAATTTTGCTCATGGGCTAATTTTCCATGTTTTTTCCAAAAATGAGATTCACTATTTTAAAAATGATTCACCCAAATTTTATAGGATAAAATTATTTTACCTTAAAAATCACCAAAATTTTATAAATGCTATATAAAATCCGTAGGAATTTGAATATTTTTACAAAAATATCACCAAACGTTTATAGTTGGCATATGAAGGATTAGTAAGATTCGCCAAGGTTTCTACATTTTAAAACAAATTTTCATCCTTAAAATCATCCCTAATGTTTTTCGTTTCCTAGTTCACCACAGTCAGTTGCTCCTCCACCAGGACACCCACATGTCGGTGTTAACTTTGTTCATCCCTCTCCCATTCAATAGATTTAGTATTTTGAATAGTTGAATGCAGAAAATCCATCCCGTAAATCGAATAATGCCAAGAAGAAAGGGAAAAACCGAAATAATAATAACCAAGGACCAGGAGGGAATAACCCCCAACAAAACCATCATGTTGGGGGAAACCAAAATCAAGGAAACTACAACCCCCATGGGGATAATAACAACAAACGCCAAGGGAAGAACAACAACAAAAATATCAGGACAAACTTCCCTTGCACTCTTTTAGGTGAGTATGGAAATTATACTCACCATTGTCCCCAAATTTTCGACTTCAAACAAATGAAAGAATCCACGAACGCACCACGTCCTCTAGTGCTGCCTGCCCCTCAGTAGGCCCCACAATAGTACGTGCAACAACCACCCCCAACCATTTTGTAAAACCCTATTCCACACCAAGGTATGATGAATACCCAACAGGAGGTACACCCTGCCCCACCATAAATGGGGTAGTATCAAAACCCAGGGCCCATCCACCCTCAAAATATGGATAAACACAATATACTCCTCAGCAATGAAGAAGATATTATTTTGCAAATGTGTGGTTGTCAATACGGCACACCCCCTGAATCTACTCCAACCACCTCAGAAGCGACTCCAACTAGAAGTTTCTATTGAAGGAAAATCTCCCTGTGGACAGGTAGATCTCCTCTTGAGAGCTAGACTCTTAACTCTTAAGACAAAAAGTTCTTATCATGGTCACTGACTTCCTTTTAGATCTAGATGAGCTAATGTGCAAGGAGGAAGGAGGAGAGAAGTACCTTTTATCGACGTTTTTCCCTGCATGGCCCGAGTTGAGCTTCAATCTTTCGCTCCTCGATAAGCCCTGTAGACAAACAAAGTACAACCACATCCTACTCTACTGATGTTATCTTGAAATAGACCTATCTATTAGAGACAAGTTCATGTGATATTAAGCACAAACTAGAAAGAAACAGGCCAAGCATGTCGTATTAATGAGGACAAAAATGTTACTTACATCCATAGATGGAATGCGGCAGTTTCACCAAGTCCTCCTTGTCTAACCCTTGCTCGAAAGACCCACGATCAGAATGATGATAGCTTCACCAATTATTCTTCACTCCACTATGTTTTTCCTATGATATCATAGGTTTCATGCTTCCAATCCTTCTTCCCCCTTTCACCATAAGAAACCCTGCTTATATAGGCTTGGAGAGGCTCAACCACTTGAGACATCTTTGGGGTGAGTTGAGGATTTTTCTCCTATAGTTAGGGATCTTCCCTAAGATCATGGCTTGACTAGGGATTCGAATCCAACTACCTTCAAGGATTGAAGAGATATTTCCCCCATTCTCCTCAACAGACCAACTGCTGCCCAGAATAGGCAGCGCTCCCTAAAAAGGGGTGACAGAGAGTTATAGCACTCCCTAGGTGCCAACGCTTCTAAACCCATTAGAACTCCCTCAAAAGGGTTTTTTAGAGTGCTATAGCGCTCCCAGGAAGTGTAAGGGGGCACAAGCACTCCTGAGAGAGGTATAAGGGAGCGCTCTCCTCTAAAAACTCAGTTTTTGTGGTTCTTTCAGATGGCAAGAGGTTCATAAGCCCAGTCAACCATTCCTCTTCTTCCAAATCAAGTGTTTGATGTGTGTTAAGTGTCCTTCTTATGTCATTATAGGCATGACATAGGCATCATGGTAGTATTCTTTCCCCGACACTTGCGACACTTGTGAGAAAAATGTGACACTTTCGACACTTGTAATAATGACACTTGCGACACTATCGAAGTGAGTAATTTTGATGTGTAACAGATTGCCCCCCAAAGTATGAAGTTAAAAGATGAGAATTGATAACTGAAGTGCTTTGTAGACTTTCAAGAAAGGGCATAGATGCAAAGAACCTGACAGAAAATACACACAAACATCCAACAAATATTATGACATGTTTCAAACCCAAGGTAGGCATACCTATGCTTGAGTGATAGAGACTTGCAAGATATGGCCGCCATAAAATACACTGCGGATCCATAATTGTATTGATAAAAGGGTATAGCCATTGAAAACACACTTTGGATCTATACTCCCATGACCTGAACTGATTGTAGCCACGAAGAATACACAGTGTATCTGCGAGATGAAAAGACATAGCCACGACCAATACAAAATGGATCTATGTAACAGTATATGTGTCATTTGTCCAAGAGAAAATCCATCGCAGCTTGGGAAAAGTACATATCAGAGTGATCACTCACCCAGGGTCTTCTTACCGATCCTGACGTAGTATGAATCTAACCATGTGAATAGATGTCCTAATGTCAAACACGGCAGAAACCACTTGATTACCAGTCAATGATGTAAACCGTTAACAAGCACGAGGGAAATCACCATTTATGTCAATGATTCCCAAGGTACCCTAGTACATTCCAATGAATGTGAATAGATGAGTTGAAGTTGAAAATCCATGGAATCATCCGATCAGAGGTCAATGTTGTAAACCCACTGTTGGATGTGAGGAGGCCTGCCATTGAGGCATGCAGGTCCCAAAGTACTAATTGGTTTCTAAATATAGTTCCTAGATAGTGTGTTGAAGTCAATAGAAATAGACTCATCGAAGGAGGACCTTGATGAATCCCCCATCAACGACACAAAACAGACACAGAGATGTAATTGGTAGATCAAATGAACATGGACTGACACGGGTATTGAGGAAAGATATTTGTAATGGCTGACTCTTGAAGGTAGATACTTCCCTTGAACACTAAGGCACAACAGTAGAAACATGACATAGACCAAAACTTGATGATGCATTGGATGTTGTGACTTACGTCAAGTGACCCAAGAGAGTAAAAGAAACTCAAAGGATTGGCTCAGTGTAGAGGTTCAGTGGATTAATATGTGCACAAAAACAAAGTGTCGTGTTCAAGGGAAACTCCAAGAGTTACTGATAATGTTCTCAAAAACTTTCTTGGCTTGCTTCTTTCAATTTTTTCCCCCATCCAGATAGACGAGTACCTTTTTTTAATTTAATGAGATCGAGGAGGGTAACACATGCTCGATATAACTCACCTTCGGTAAGTTCCTCTTCTTTTGTTTAACGAACTGGAAGAAGTAAGGGTTCGATCCCATATGGGTTTGCCGATGTTTGTTTAGTGAGCCTAAATACAGAAAACTCAAAGGTTTTTCATGATTATAGAGACTGGAAAAACACTTAAAACAGAATTCTCTCAGTTCCTTTTTCGTAAAGTTAGTCTCACAAGGACGAAAAAGAGATAAATTACCACTCGAAAGACGCCCTTTTGAACCTTTTAATGAGTGTGAAAGGAAGCAATATCACTCGACAATATTTTCATGTTTAGAGAGTCTGAAAAGAGTTTAAAGATGACTCCAGGGGGTTCCTTTTTCGTGTATCCATACGGGTCTGAAAAAAGAGATAAAAGTCTACCCGACGCGTTCTTATATTCTCGAGCTTGAGAACGAGCTAAGACTATGCTCATGGATATGACAAGGTAAAAAATGATCAAAACCACTCTGAAATCTGTAATGGCAACACTGCAATCTAGAGGTTTAGTGAGGCCATCATATTTTTAAACAAACCCAAAAGTAACTATACCTTATAAAAAATGGAAGCTTGTAAATAGTAATACAAGAAAATTTCCAATTACCATTTTATTTGCATAAGGATTTGTGGCAATGGCGATTCTCATTTTGGAGGTGGATTTCATTTTTCTTGGCATCGGAGCTACGGTTGATCATTTCTCCTGCTGTTTGGACCATGTAAATCGTCATTCCCCCCTCTTTCCATTGTATGGTTCAAAATTTGTTTCCATAGAAATACTTGGATAAAAAACCGAAGCCCTAGGTCATTCAAAAGAAGATCAAGTCGGCCCTTTGTTCAAAACGATGAAAAAACCACCTGTTTTTCAAAAACACCCTCAAGAGGTTGTAGCATGGATGCCAACGTCTTGATGCTTGGGTGGATTGGTCGTTTTTTCTAAAGAACACAATAAGAAACCCAAAAACACCCATGCAGCCATTAAATCATGGTCGAAATTCATTTTTTAATTAAAAATAGTTTCATTGTGGGTTATGGGGTTGCATCGTGATATTGAGTAATAAAAGGGGGTATGGTTCTTTTTGAACAACATAGCAAATGGATTTCAAGTTTTTTAATTACTTAGAAAATTGCCGAAAGCGTGAATAATGAAGTTTTTGTTCTTTTTGTTTTTGCAGGTGATTTCAGCAATAACCATGATTGAATGGAACGAGATGGAGCATGAGCTCGATGATTTGGCTTCTTTTTGGAGTCCTTTCACACGGGTTGCGGTGAGAGATTGTGGCCTCCTCAAATTCTTCAAACTGTAAAATATGAAGAAAGAGATCCTTTTGCTTGAGCCATAGTTAGTTTGTGGGATGTCGCAGAGCAAGGATTTCGAATCAGAACGTAGCTTCTAACCATCGATTTGGAAGATGTATACTTCTTGAATGGTCTCTCAAAAATAGGGGCTCCTACATCTTTTTCTAGACATAGGGTGCTTCCTAAAACTACAGATGTGTACCTGGCACGTCATTGCGTCCCGGGAGCAAAACTGGTGGGAGGTGGAATCCCAATCAAGGATATCAGAGAATTACCCCTTCGGTCTATTGTGTTTTCCATCATGAGTGTGACAGGAAGCACCAGCATGAATTTGGCATCAAGATCACAGGTATCTTATGGTGTACAGTGTTTAGAGACAACATTGTTTAACTGGAGCACAGGGTTTCTTCGGAACGTGAAGGAACAAATTTCGAGATGTAGAATGGGGCAGAAGTAGTTTGGATATGGTTCTTTCTTGGTCTCATTCTTCTTAGAGTGCATCCCTCAGATGCAACCTCAGATTTTATTGGCAGTACGACCAGCGGAAGAACCACAGATGGAACGATGGACTAGTTTGTCTCCAAGACTAGTGGCGGAGTCAGAATTTTGTTTCACTGGTGAATTCTTCGCCTAGCTGAGACACCAATATCTTTGGATAGAAGACTTTCCATATGCCAAGGCGGAATTTCATGGGAGTATGAATCTAATTCTACCGGCGGGGGAAGGTTGGGATGTGTCAGGTGAGAGACCAAACAATACCTTGTCAACTATTGTTTTTTGTGTTTTTAACGTATGTATATTTTTTTGGGTATGTAGAAGAGTTTCTAACAGATATATCGTCTTCAAAATGCAGACAAGGGATCAGTGCATTCGGTTGAGATACCAGTATCGGGACGTCGCGGGGATGTTCAGGTTGCAGTAGATCTGGGGGTACCAATGATAGGTCTCTAGGAGGTTGAAAGAAACCTTCAAGGCCTTACGATGGGTATCCCTCCTCTACGGAGGGGGGAAGTGCCCTTACATCTACAGAGACACACCGTGGGGGTGCCTAATAATGTTAACTATCTACTGAGATGAGTAGTTCACGCAATGATGTGTTATTCTCAGCATAATGTAGTGTAGAGAGATTAGAGTCTCTCTCACGATTGTATGTTTTGTATGACTTGTCGAACGATATTGTATGGGTGTGAAGACCCAAAATTTTTGTCTTCCAAATAATTTTTTGATGTAATCAAAAATATTTTCAATCACGTTATATATATATATATATATATATACAGTTCTGAGTTTTTTACAGTGCCAGAAGATTTTTAAATGATGATGTCTTTAATGTGATGTGTTTTAATTTACATGTGGTGTATATTTTGTTTTCCTTCATGAAACCTTATCTATGGGTGAGATACCGATCTATGATGTAATTGGCTAACAAATTTGAAACATTGTTGAGTTCTCTTGGAATATTTTTGTATTCGATGTAATCAAATATTTGTTCAAGACGACGAACCCGTAGGTGGAGACGTAGCAGGATAGGATTACGAATAGCATAGACACGATTAAGTTAGCAGACCACGAGTTGTGAGTCTAGGTTAACAATCATACGGGAGATACCTAGGGAGGAGGCTTGGGTCAAAAGTCTGATGACAGCATGATATTCTGCCATGTTGTTAGTCACTGGTCCTAAGAAAATACCTCATGAACTCACCAACTCGTCAGACTGGTAAATGACCCATGTTGCAGAAGCAACGTTCTTGGTGTGTCGACTAGCGCCATCTGCAAACCCAACAAAGATAGGTAAGAAAGATGTCATCTGCGCATGAAAACACAAGACACAGTTATGATTGGCAAAGGTAAAAAATCGAGCACCAAAAGAAACAGACACACCAAAATAAAATACAATAATGTACAAAGTACCCATGCTGGGTGATCTAGGCATAGTACTTTTTAAGGTAAAGTCCGTTCTGGGGCTCTCCCAGGGAGATTCCATCACAATCGACTAACTCGTAGGCACCTCTATGAAAAACATGTTTCACAATGTAAGGGCCATGCCATAGAGGTTCTAACTTACCTGTCCCTAGTTTGTCATGAGCCTGGTCATAGACGAGGACTAAGTCTCCTTCTGCAAAAGTCCAAGGATGGACGGATTTTTCGTATTGATTTTTTATCCATTTTTGATGTGCCTCGTTAACGAGAGTGGCATCACGAAGTGTTTCATCCAGTTTGGTCAGATATAAGAAATGTTCTTCTTCGACAGAAGTATGGGGTAGGATTTCCACTTTAAGTTTCAGAGATGGAATTTCACACTCGATTGGTAAAACAGCTTCGACGCCATACACTAATTGGAAAGGAGTGAACCCAGTTGCAGTTTTCATGGAAGTACGGTAAGCCCAGAGAGCGGAGAAAAGTTGTAAGTGCCAGGATGTCTTATTTTCCCCTACCATACGTTGAATCATGGTTTTAGGGACCTTGTTGATGGCTTCAACTTGTTCGTTGGCCTAAGGATAGTATGGGGATTAGTTTTCATGGCGAAAACCCAACTTGGTATGCAATTCACTCATCATTTGGTTCTTAAAGTGTGAACTGTGATCAATGACAATGGCATGTGGTACACCAAAATGAGTTATGATGTGGTTAAAAACAAAAAGAGTTGTAGTACGACCATCATTCAGAAAAGTAGGCATAGCCTCAGCCCATTTGGTAAAGTAATTGACGGCGACGATTATATAACCATGCCCCCCGGCTGAGGTAGGCTTACATTTCATGAAATCTATACCCCACTTGGAAAAGGGGCTGATGGAGATGATGGGGTGAAGGGTAGAAGGGTGGTTGTGTGCCTTGATATTAAAAACTTGGAAAGGTGGGCATTTTTTGATTGCGGTGATACAATCTTTGAAGATCGAGGGCCAAAAATAGCTAGCACGTAAAATGTTTTGGGTTGTAGCCATCCCAGAAAGGTGACTGCCATAGGCTCCAAGGTGAGAGTCATTCAGAATGCGTTCAGCCTCTTCATGAATCAAACATTGTCGAAGGATAGTATCAATACCACAACGATACAAGGTGTCGCCAATGATAAGGTAATGACAAGAATGGTGGCGAATACATCAACGCTCTTCACAGGAAATGTTAGGATGAAAGTGTTGGGTTTGGAGATAAAGGAGGATATCTCCATACCAAGGATTAGATGTGCTGATGAGGAAAATAGTTTCGTCAGGGAGAGAATCTCTAGGTTCACTATCTTCATCAGCACGGTGAAGGTCGCAGATAAGCTCCGCAAACACTAGGGACTTTTTGGTTTGGACTTTGCAAATTCAAGATTGAATTCCTGAAGGATGACGATCCATTTGGAGTAATTTCCCCCGAGCACTTGACGTGTCAAGATGTGATACATGGGGTTTGAGTCTGCGATAATAGTGGTGGTGTGTAGCAGGATGTAATGGCGAAATATCTAGATGGCGATGACGACTGCTAGAGCCAGTTTTTCTACATGTGAATATCGGAGTTCAGGTCCAAATAAGCTTTTGCTTAGGTAATAGATCGCATGTTCCTCACCGTTGGGGTCCTCTTAAACTAACACCATCGCAATAGTCGAAGTGGAGGTAGCTAAGTAAAGGATGTAGTCCTTTGTATAATCTAGAGGATGCAACAAAGGTGCATGGGTTAAGGCATGCTTGAGAGCATCGAATGATCATCGAGCAGTGTCATCCCAGATGAAAGGGGTGTTTTTCTGTAGCAATTGCATGAATCCTTTAGTTATCTCAACGTAGTTACAAATGAAACGGCAAAGGAAGTTTGCTTTCCCTTGCAAATTTTGGAGTTGGGTCAAACTAGTAGGTGGGGGTAAGGCCAGAATAGCCTTAATATATAAGGGATCCACCTAAATCCCATCCTTAGAGACAACGAAAATGAGGAGTCGATCAGATTCGATAGCAAAAATACACTTATGTGGGTTCAAACAGATACGGTAAAACTAACATCGAAGAAAAATATCCCATAGGTGATCAACGTGATCTGATCGATTAGATGAGTGGGTAGGTAAGTCATCAAGGTAAGGTTCTGCAATATGCTTGATATCATGGAAAGAATATGACATATCCTGTTGGAAAGTAGCACCATCATTTTTGAGACCAAATGGTAGCTTTCGATAGGTGAAGGTTCCCCATGGGCAGATGAAGGCTATCTTATGTCGATCAGCAGGTAAGATTTCAATCTAGTTGTATCTGGAAAAACCATCCATGAAAGAGAAAACTACACTCCCAGCGCAATTATCAATGATCTGGTCGATGAAGGGCATAGGGTAGTTGTCCTTTGGACAAGCCTTATTGAGATCCTGATAGTCAATGCAGACACGAATGGTCCCTTGTTTTTTGGCAACCGAAACAAGGTTGGAGACCCATTCTATCAAGGGGAGAGGACAGATAAAGCCAGATTTCAAATTTTTTTCGACTTCTGCCTTTATAGCTATTATTTTCTTGGGATGAACCGAGAAATGTTTCTACTAAACAGGCTTCACACCTGGGTAAGTCTTGATTTCATGCACGACGATCGAGGGGTCGATCCCTGGCATTTATTCATAGCTCCAGGCAAAGACATCATGGAACTCTTTAAACAGAGCGGTGTAAGTTACCACCTCTTTGGGTGTGAAATTAGCACCAAGGTTAATGTTTTCCACAATGCCTTTCTTGATCAAAATATCGACAACGATCGTGGTAGAAATATTACCCAGATTTTCTTCAGAAAGAGTATCTTGTGTGAGGATGGGAGATTGCAGGGAATTGGTAATATCATGAGGGAAGACAGAGTGTATGTCTTTGTGGATTTCTTCTAGAGGTGGAAGAAAAGAGGATCGATGATGGTTATCATCCCAAGGTACATCATCGATACTAAGCATTTCCATTATAGATTCATCAGAGGGAAAAATTTGGGAAATGTAATCGATTGCAGACAATAGGTAATCCAACCATGACGGCATCGAGTAGGCATTGGGTGCCAATAGATGTGGGTTGTCTGGGGAGGGAGAGGTAGATTGAATAGCAATGTATGTGGTCTTGGTTGGGCTAAGTGGCATGGTGTCACCTAGTACATCGAATTCCATAGGACTAGGTACAATACAAGGGTCAGATGATTCCAAAGATTGATAAGCCATAGTCAAAATCATATTGACGATGGAAATATGATGTGTGGTGAGTGGAAGTGGTGTAGGGAAGGTACCCATAAGGCTAGAATATTTCAACAAGCCAACACCAACGCTTTCATACGTAATCTTATGGTCTCCCAAAAAGGGGATGTTGTTGGTAGCAGGAGCACGAGCATCGGGTGTACATAAGTCTAGTTGGTTGATAGTGACAATTTTTCCTTGATGAGGGAATTGCACACATCGAAACACCGACGAGGCGATGGCAGTCATAGCGTAGAACCAACTTCTTCCGAGTAATAGGTTGTAATCGAGGGGTGCATCGACCACCTTGACATCAACAGTAATGGTTTTTCCACCCAACTAGATGGCTAAGGATTGTAAAAGTCTGTGAGGATGAAACCTCACCCATCGAAAGCGCGTAACATTGTAGGGGATTTGTTAAGGGTGGGTGATTTCAAGCCCTTCCAACAAGCCAAAGACATGACACAAGTAGAGGCTCCCTCAACCAAGATAGTTCGGTGGATTTTTTGATTGTGAACAACAACATCAATTTGAAAAGCTAGTTGGTGGGAGAGGCGAGGCTGATGATCGTCCAGGTTAAATGTGAGGTTATTAGATGACTCGGGATCAAAAGCACCGATGGCAGCCAAGAGCATTCTACATTGACTGGGACAGTGTTGTAGAAATTCCAGAGCAGACATAGCACATGGTGCTTGAGCCAAATCTTCAACGATGTTGTATTTTTGGGCAACTCGTGAACTAGGATTGAAGGTAGATTTCCAAATAGTGCTATTAGGAGAGCATAATATGGAGTCAAATGAAGGTTTCTTGATCTAGAGTGACCCAAACAGAGGGTTAACAGATGGAGGACTAACAAAAGATGGTGATGGGTCTGATAAAGAACCATTAGTGGTCTTCGGCTGATCAGGCTTAACCGGTGTGTCATATGTCATAGTGCGAGTGGTCAGATTAATCCCATTAAAAATGTAAATATGGGCACTTGTCAAGGCTTCATCATGGTATTGGCTGAAACTACCCCCTGGAGTGGGGGTTTGAGCAACCAAGGATTGCTACTGTGGAAAAGGCTGAGTAAGCACAGCGGGTTGTGAATTTCCTTTAAAAATCTTGGCCACTTCATCACGATGTGGACAATCTTGAGTGTAGTGATCATCACCACAAATGAGACATGGGAATTTTGGTTTCCGTTGTGGTTGTTTTCTGGCAACAGGGGTTTGTGTTTGATTTTTTGGTTGTTTATTGTTATTGTTTTTCTTCGGTTTATTTCTCATCTTCTTCTTACCTCTGGATTGTTGTGAGGGGGGCGATTGGACTGTATTCACCTCAGAGACCTAAGTTTGAGAGGAGGTAGAAGAGGGTGTGGTCGAACTGGGGGCAGATATTAGAGCAGGCCTTTGGGTTGTTCCATTCGACTGGGAGGTAGATTGGGTTTTGACGAAGACAATAACTCCATCCGCATGTGAGGTAGATGATGGTTTGGATGGATCAGTAGTGGCATGGGTATCATTTGGTATCAATTCATACAGAGTACTAGATTGTGAATAAACCAAATCTAAGTACTGAGCGCGAGCAATAGCTTCTTCCTCGGTGACTACACCACCCATGGCAACATCATGAGCAATCGAGAGTAACAGTTATTTAGTGAACCATTCCGCTAATAATTGGTCAAGAATGATTGCTTTGATTAACCTTCGTCATCGTCTCCATTCATGAATATGATAAGAGATATGCACGGAGTTCGTCTGACAAAGGGAGGTCAATAGTTCGGTACCCGTCTCGTATTGAATGGGTAGTTGAAAGTACGTGAGGAAATACATGGCAAGGGAGTTGAAATCTTGAAAAGAATCACGTGGTAGTTCAATATACCACTTTGCTGCAAAAACCATAAGTGTTCGTTGAAAAAAATGCAAATGTATAGAATCATCCATGAGGGAGTTCGATGAACACCACAAATGGAAAGTCATCACATGGTTGTCTGGGTCTTCTCTAGACTTTCCGTCGAATTTTGGAATATCAGAAGGGAGTTTAGCTGGAATAGCTAACCAAACCGGAGAATGAAAAATAGGATCATTTGTTAACCGAGACAAGTTTGGGAGATCCAGAGTTGCAAGGAAAGGTAACTGTCGGTTAACCTGCGGGTAATACTAGTGTGGCATAGGAACACTAGTAGGACCATATACTGGGTTAGGTGGATAATTGTAACCAGTGGGTCCTCCTGCATAAGGTTGATGTTGGCCAGGGTACATAGGATTTGAGGGGGTTTGAGAAACATCTGTGAGTGGAGGATAACCAGACGGGTTTTGAGGATTATGAGTTGAATTGGGCATTTTCCTATGAGGGGGGTAAACGTTTTGTCCATAAGGAGGATATAAATGAGTCCCTTGAGTATGGAGAGGTTGTTGTGGAGCTTGAGGATTGTGTCCTCCCAAGAACTGTGGGTTTCCTGGAAAAGGAATATTCCATGGATTGGGCGTTGTAGATGCATTGTGTCCATGCGGTTGATGGTGGGCTCCGGTTTGAGGTTTCCCCCTAGCATGAGGTTGCCCTCCAGCATGAGTTTTCCCTCCAAATGGAGGTTTTCCTCCAGCGGGAGGATGCCCCCCAAAAGGAGGTTTCCCTCTGAAAGGAGATTGGCCCCCCAATGGAGGTTGTCCTCCGAGAGGGGGTTGCCCCCCAATGTGAAGTGGAGTTCCTGGAATTTGGGAACCAGATGTAAACAACTAACCGGTACTGCTTAATCGATTGAAGCCACCAAGACCAATCCCTTCAGGTTTTTGTATAGGTATAGAACTTCCATGCATAACTTGGGTAGTGGTGACAATGGAAGAATTCAGTGCTCTGTACCCAAAAGGGAGTGATGATGAAGGTCTAGGTGTTAGTGGTGTGCCAATTGCAGCTTGGCTAACCACCACATTACCGGCGGGGATAGTCAGAATGTGAGGGACCATTGTAGAATGGGTCATCTGGAGAGAAAAAGTGGAACTTGGGCCAACGGATGACATGTTCGAATCAATGGACGGTGCATTTGAAAAAATGATGGTACCGGTAAAATGATCTAAGGGTATGGTGTAGGTAATAGGTATATCGACACCTATTCTTGCGTAAATATCCTGTACCGTGCGCAGTGGGCTTCGAACAATGTCCACAGTCCAAAAGGGATCTTTGACTAGAGGGTTTGAATGGGACCCAGTCAGAATGTCAAAAGGATTAACAACGACAAATTCGCCGGCTGAATTCAGTTGGAGAAAATGCCTCTCATATCCCTCAGGAATGTGGAAAGCCTCCAAAGACTCTGAAACAATTCAAAAATTCTCTAAAGAGGTGGCGACTTCCTCCTGGGGAGTTATAACGTTGTGAACCTCGCTCTGTTGAGGAGATCCCTCCATGGAATGAGGGGGTAGAGGAATAGTATCTTCCATATTTTCTGGAGGAAGTCCCTGTACCCTACGCGAATGGTGTGGAGGGTCGATGTTGGTGGAAAAGAATCGACGAAAGAAATCTATGGCCAACTACCGAAAATAAATAGCATACACTAATAGAATCTAGGAATCAAAACCAAGCAAACAAAACCTTCTCTCGATGACCGTGCTATTTGGTGATGAAATCCAACGTCATGTGATCAAGTCAAGAAGGGACTAGGATATGGTGGAACAGTTACAATGGAAACCTTCTTAATGGACTTACGCCTTGGTGCAAGCTTCCACGCAGTAATTGTGGATTTACCCTCTAGGGAGGCCGAGTGAGTTTGACCAATGTCTGCTCCAGGTACAGTGACACTTCCCTTCACTGTCACCTTGTGTAAGACCCTAAAGATCGTGGTTACTAAGGTCACCAATTCACAGTCGGCCCCTTGGGGGTACAATCGACAGTCCAGTCCAATCCCAAGGGTAGGGTATCTAGCCCAAAATCAACTTGAAAGGCTTCCACTCAAAATTGTGGGTATACCTTCAAGCAATCCCCATAATGCGATCCGACTACTACAATCATTCAAACCATCGAGGGATAATCTTTGTAGCTTTCCTGAGTGCGACCTCGTGCGTAACCCCTGTGTGAGAGGGGGGTCCTAGAAAGCCTATATGACAATTGGATTTGACTCTCCCTAGCTCAAGATGCTAATGTTTGTTTTGGAAACTTTGGAGAGTTATGCTTACAGCCTAATCCAAAGTACTAATCCTAGTCTAATGTTGGTGGAAGATCCTAAGAATAAAAAATGTTCTAGATCATTTTTAATTAGTGTTCGTTTTACAGCTATTCTTTACTCAAAAAGGGGTGTATGAAAGTGAAACGGGTGGAATGATGACTCAATTCCCAAAAAATGCATAAAAGATGATAAGCAGTCGTTTCTTTTCGATGAATGTCTATTTAAGGGAGAGAGATAAAGTTGTTTTCACCATCAAACACTAATAAGGAATGTCCTCAAACAATTTTTTCCTCAATCAAATCCAATGTAATGCTAAAAAATTTCAAAAATGCCTTCTAATATACAAATCAATTACTAAGATGTATTTTTATTGTTTGTATACAAATAATAATTAATTCAAAATGAAACTTCTCCTGCCAATTAACCTTTTAGATCAAGGAGACTTGGACAAGCATAAGCAGGCTTCACACAAACAACACACCCTCTTGCTATGATCGAAAACAAGAAGCAATAAAGGAAAACAAAAGATAACCAAGAAAATCAAAAATTTCACACAAACGAAAGATGTTTAAGAAAAATGACTTCAAAAAACCAAGTGAGATGATTCACAGATTTTTGATGCCCTTCACCAGAGTTCCCGCTCAGTCGGATAGGAGAGAAAAAATAGTGGATTGATTTCAAACTCCCAACAATAGAACAAACTCAAAAAAAATGAAGAGGGCCACAAAATCTGAACAACAAGGTGTTTTTTCCTTAGAAGGAAGGATGCCAAAGTTCAATAGGAAGAAACATTGAATCACAAAGAACCTCAGCAAGTGAGAAAACAGAGATTGGATCTCGAAACATGCAATTTTGGAAAGGTTTTTTTGCAAAAAGGGGGCTAGAACTCTAGTGTAAGGGGCACCAAGGTGTTACAGCACTCTTTCCAAGACCAAGGGGAGTTCCAATGCTCTGATACCAAGGTAAGGGAGCGTCAGGCTTCTCCAACTCACAAAATTGTCCAGAAACCCAAAATTTCAGTCAAATTTCGGCAATCAAGCTGAATGTGATGGGGCAAAGAGTCAATTAGCATATGAAATCAAACATATGGGGTGAACAAGGTCTAAAAACAACAAAGGGTAAGACAAGGTCTATGAGGAGAAATCAAAACTGAACAGTTTCGAGTCTTCCCTAGTGGAGTCATCAGTTTCTGTTGAAGGAAACTCTCTGTGCGGACAGGTAGATCTCCTCTTAAGATCTAGACTCTTAACTCTTAATATAGAAAATTCTTATCATGGTCACTGACTTCCTTTTAGATCTATATGAGCTAATGTGCGAGGAGGAAGGAGGAGAGAAGTACCTTTTATTGACTTTTGTTCCTGCACGGCCCGAGTTGAGCTCCAATATTTCGCTCCTCGATAAGCCATGTAGACAAACAAAGTACAACCACTTCCTGCTCTACTGATGTTAGCTCGAAATAGACCTATCTATTAGAGACAAGTTCATTTGAGATTAAGTACAAACTAGAAAGAAACAGGCCAAGCATGTCGTATTAATGAGGACAAAAATGTTACGTACAACCATAGATGGAATGTGGCAGTTTCACCAAGTCCTCCTTGTCTAACCCTTGCTCGAAATACCCACGATTATAATGACGATAGATTCACAAATTATTCTTCACTCCACTATGTTTTTCCTATGATATCATAGGTTTCATGCTTCCAATCCTTCTTCCCCCTTTCACCATAAGAAACCCTGCTTATATAGGCTTGGAGAGGCTCAACCACTTGAGACATATTTGGGGTGAGTTGAGGATTTTTATCCTATAGTTAGGGATCTTTCCTAATATCATGGCTTGACTAGGGATTCAAATCCAACTGCCTTCAGGGATTGAAGATATATTTCCCCCATTCTCCTCAAAAAACCAATTGTTGCCCAGAATAGGCAGCACTCCCTAACAAGGGGTGACAGCGTTATAGCGCTCCCCAAGCGCTAGCGCTGCTAAACCCATCAGTGCTCCCTCAAAAGAGCTGTCAGAGCACTATAGTGCTCCCAGACAGTGTAAGGGGGGCACCAGTGCTCCTGAGAGAGGTATAAGGGAGCGCTCTCCTCTAAAAACTCAATTTTTGTGGTTCTTTCAGATGGAAAGAGGTTCATAAGCCCAGTCAACCATTCCTCTTCTTCCAAATCAAGTGTTTTATGTGTGTCAAGTGTCCTTCTTATGTCATTATAGGCACGACATAGGCATCATGGCAGTATGTTTTTCCTGACACTTGTGATACTTGTGAGCAAAATGTGACACTTGTAATAACGACACTTGCGACACTATTGAAGTGAGTAATTTTGATGTGTAATAGGGAAGAACAACAACAAAAATATCAGGACGGACTTCCCCTGTTCTCTTTTAGGTGAGTATGGAAATTATACTCACCATTGTCCCCAAATTTTTTACTTCAAACGGGTGAAAGAATCCATGAATGCACCACATCCTCCAGCACTGCCTGCCCCTCAGTAAGCCCCACAATATTACTTACAACAACCACCCCCAACCATTTTGTAAAACCCTATTCCACACCAAGGTATGATGAATATCCAACAGGAGGTACACCCTACCCCACCACAAATGGGGCAGTATCAAAACCCAGGGCCCATCTACCCTCGAAATCTGGATAAACGCAATATCCTCCTCAGCAACAAAGAAGAGATTCTTTTTCAAATGCACGGTTGTCAATATGGCACGCCCCCTGAATCTACTCCAACCACCTCAGAAGCAACTCCAACTACAGTCGAACAACCCTTGATGATTCCACGTCCTAACACTAAAAAAAACATTCACATACCTCACATTCCATTGCGACGGAATGTCAATAACCCTCATGCTAGGGAAGCACACAATTACAGCCTAGTTGACGACTTAGCACGGTATCTTGCGGCCATGTCTATATTGGAGGTCCTCCAAATGTGTCCAACTCAATGAAAATCCTTTCTTTTCGCCTTAGGGGTAGTCAATCCAACTGATACTAGACTCATCACCTTCAATCTATATAGCGGAGAACCATGCCTCCTTGCTCTGGTAGATTTTCAGATATGAGTTAAGATCATGAACATCACATTTCATCAATGTATCATTGATGAAGGTGCATTCACATGCATCATGTCCAAAATCATATGGAAGAAACTTGGGTCACCCGAGCTAGTACCCTCTTCCATCACCATTAGAGGTTATGACGGTCGACCCTCATCACCTGAAGGGATCTTCCAAAATGTCCCATATAACTTGGGGGAAAAACCATCCCATCAACATTGAATTTATCGACACCCCACTAGATTACAATATCTTGTTTGGACATAGCTACATGCACTCTATGAAGGTGGTGGCCTCTTCTGTGTTTTGAATGATGATGTTCCCCCACAATGGGAAAATCGTCACCATCGACCAAATTACACATTACTATCCTAACCATTCCTTCAACATTGATAACATTCTTCACCTTCCCGCTCTAGCTCATATTCTTATTCGCTCAGGTCCTAGAATTTTCAAGGACCCATCATTGCTGGGGGCTTATCATGGAGCACCACCTCTCCTACACCCTTCAGCACAAGTGTGTGTAGTATATTCTAATGGAACCGATATCAAAGACACTATTCCTCCAACTAAGGACTCTCCACACATCGAAGTTCCACCAGCTGAAGAAATTTTACCTCAATAATTCCTTGAGAACCCTACTGCACCACTTATCCCTAATTTTATCTCCCTCCAGGGAAAAATTCTGGTTTGGGAGACAATCCCTCAAGCCATTACTCAAATTACCTTCTTCTACCCCCACCTGGAGTCCAAGCATTCCAGGTATTTGCAACCCTTACCCTTCCAAACATGGTGCTTTCCATCCCTATATGATATCTTCACCCACCGACGTCGATTCCTCAACCAACTCTCTCTCCTCAAACAGAGGGAATCCTGATGAAAATTCCAGTACAGGCTCTTACCACACCACCCTCACCCCCAACTGTTGGCACCACGGCCACAACTGGGGGTAGACGAAAGAAGAAAAATCCCACAGCTCCACTTCCTCCTTGAGTTTAACCTCCTTGCGCACTATGTGAAAGAGAAGGACACCCCACCAAATGATGTCCTACTCTTCCCGAGTTATGCAATATGATCCAACTCCCTTGAGAAACCACATTGCTCACCGCTTCACCAAGCACGTCTAGTGCTACTACTGCATCCTCCACTGCAAGAAGTAAATGGTTGAGAACCAAATTTTCTTGTGCCATATTCTCATAATATGACCACTACACTCATCATTTCCTAGTTCTACCTCAGTTTTAACAGACACTAGCCGTAGTTCGCCAAACATCTATGTCATAATCCACTTTGCTACCCCTTACCAGTGCTCATGTCACTAACATTTGTTATGTCTCTTCATCAGTTCCCAAGTGGATGATATGTCCTTGTACTCTTCGTGACTCACTTGCGCATTTCACATACCAGTTTCCTTTCATTGTTTCATACCGAGGTCATCATTCAACCCCTATTCAACCACATTCGATCACCTCACCACTGGTAATGCACTCTCCATATATTGTCAATATCCCCTCCCTCGAACCTGAGTCACTTCCCATCCCTCCATGGTTCACATTTCGACTATCTGAGGATATTCCCCTGAATCCTCCCAATTCTCTGGTAAATTTCCCACAGGAGATCTTTCCTCCCACCACAGTTTCTCTCCCATAGTATCTTGACATTTGGTTTATTTCAAGTGAGCCATCACACCGTGTGTTGGCACAAGGTCAGACCCAAGGTTCAACTCTTATAGCACACCAACAAGCCCTAACTATTGTCCCTTTCAGTAATACTTGTGAAGCAGATGCAGGCTCAGCCAAAGTAGCAATAGGGGGTTGCAAGACACAAGTGTCTACAACCAAAGGAAATGAAAAGTTATTCCAAATACAACGCAAACCAAACTAGATATTATTTACCACGCTTAAGCTTACTTCACAAGTTATATCTTAAATTCAATACATCAATGCAATAACAATATATCAAATGGAAAATAACATAGCATCAATCACATAGAACAACAAGATATACGTGGTTCACCCTCTCCCTAGGGCTACATCCACAGAACTATGTTTATTGATATATTAGATGAAAATATATAGTTCTATCTGCACACTTAGCTTGTAGATCTCTCTCTCTTTCTCTCCTTCTCTCCCCTCCCTACGCACCCAGCTATAGGGTTGATCTTCACACCCAGCTATAGATCTTACAAAATGGACTCAATATTAATCTCAACAACAATGATCACAATGAACAATGACAATCCTATTATCAATGAACAAACCCCATTCCAGGTCTTCTAGACCTTTATTTATACATTGCATGCCAAAGTCTAGGTGTCAAAACCCTAGATCCAAAACCCTAGGTGCCTAAACCCTAGGTCAAATTGATCGGTGCTTTAATGGCTTCACCAGCCTATTCTTCCTTATTTTCCATGAGGTGATCCAAAGCACTCGTTGATGTCTTTTCTTTGATGGTTTGTCTTCCTCAATATTCTCTTCCAATGGGTAGCTTTTCCTTTACTTCACTCCTTCTTTACTGCTTATTTAACCACTTCGATCTCTCCTTGGTTTATGTGCCTTCCACACAGTTTGTACTTCTATTTTATTCCTTAATCTTCGCTTCCTTCCATAACCAAGAGCCAAAAAACCCCCAACACTCACATGTGACTTGTCCCGAGTCACTGCAATATTGAACCTTTTATTTCACTTTGAATACAGACTGCATGGAGCAGCCTATGCTTTCTGCTTTGTCCCTTCCCCTATTTGTGCAGGCTGTCTTTTCTATGTCTGGTACCCAGTTTTAACTGCACCTGGTATCTAGACACTTCTTCCTATCTTTTACTGAGAACTGTGAGGCAGCTGGTTTTCATAATACAATTTCAACCGGCTCCCATTTACCAAACCTTCTTTCCATTCTTTATTAAGGGTCTTCAGTTGTGCAGCTCCTCCTTCTATAACATAGGCAACTTAAAATGGCCCTACCCAATGTGTTCTGAACTTCCCTGGATACTTCATGAACTTGTTGTCATATAAAAATACCAAATCTCCTTGCTTGAATGCCTTGCTCTTGATATGCATGTCATGATAATACTTCTCCCTTTATTTTTGTACCTGTTGATGAAATCCTGCAATGAACCTATATTCCTCTAGTTCTAGTAACTGTGCAAGCCTATCTTGAACGAATTCGATGTCATCCATACCTGTGAAGGCTACAACTATTAAACTAGGAACCAAATATTACATAGGTACCACTGCTTCCAAGCCATAAACCAACTTAAATGGAGTATGTTTTGTCAACTTCTTGCAAGTATTTCTATACACCCATAATACTGTTGGAATTCTTAAATCCCAATCATCTCTGTTAACACTACAAATCTTATTCAGTGTTGTCTACAATATCTTATTGAAATATTTGATTGTACCATTCACCTGTGAATGGTATGGAGTGCTCTTTTGATGGTGAACTTCAAATTCCTGAGTCAAGGCTTCAATAGTTTTATTGATGAAGTGCATGCCTTGGTCACTCATGAGGATCTTCGGGCATCCAAATCTAGTTATAATATCCTCAAAGATGAACTGCACAGTTTTGGTTGCACTACATTCCTTAATTGCTCTTGCTTCTTCCCATCTAATCAAATACAATGTCGCAGTGATAATGTATCTCGCTCCTGTGCACCTTCCCGGTGGGTTAATAGGTTCCACAATGTTAATGGCCCACTTCTCGAATACTTGTAATGTTAATTGTGGTGCCAAAGGCATCTCATCCCTTCTAGAAGGATTTCCTACTCTTTGACATACATCGCAGGCTCTGTAGTATTCCTTATTATCCTTATGTACAATAGGCCACCAGAGGCCAGCTCTGAGAACCTTTTGTGTTGTTGCTTTCCCTGCATAATTTCCTCCTAAGATGCCTTCATGTGCTTCCAAAATAATCAGCGGTCTTTGTTATAGGATAAATTTGTAAGTGCGGACACGAACTGATCTCCCTAGATCCACCTGGATCTAGAACAAATCACGACAAAATAATACTCTTTCCCTAGATTACAACTATTGAATGAACTAGGAGGCAGGAATCATGAACATACCTTCTAATCGCTTCCTTGGGTCTTTTTTGTTCCATCTTCGCTCCAATTCTCTTGCATCGTTCAAACCACAACAAATCAATCGAAGTGAAGACAATTCAATATATTCAACAGCTAATCTATGCATATGATCAAGAAGTTATACAATAAAGTGACATTAGCTTTATGGGAAAGGGACATATTACTGTATTATATTGATTGAAAGCGAAGATTACAACCTGAGCCTTGATGTTGCAAACCTCCTTTCGATGGCTCCTAGCTCTGACACACACACTTGCTCACTTGCATGAAGAAGATTAGCCACTTTTGATAACCTTGCTGGAGTTCCTTAGCTGTTGTAGCATCAGTCCTTCACACAATCTTCCACTAATTCTCCAATAAATCTCTTGTTAGTTTGCTTCTAACCTTTTTCCATGAGAATTCCCCTCAATATATAGGAGAGAATAGATTAGTTACTTGGATAGGAATGATCCCAAGACATCAGGAAAGCCAGTACTTAGATAACCATTCGAATGCCATCTCATCCTTCTAGAAGGTTCAAGAATTTATTTTTTTCCTTCCTTTAGAAGTGGTTCACACCCTAGCAGTTAGACACACTGCAAACTTCTCACACCCTGGCTTAAGGTAGCCTGCGAGAATCATGCATTCTCGCAGGAAAATATATTGGTAGCCTGCGAACCTCCCTCAAAACTGTGATTTCTGGAAAGAGACAAAGGTAACTTTTCTCAGGAAAGTGTTCTAGTGAAGAGCTTGATTTCACCATCATCATTACATCATCACAACGACCAAAATTATGGATAACAGTCTTTCTGCCTCCATAACACATCTCCTCAAGATCTCATCTGGTCCCATATTATACAACTGTCCAGCTATAAGTTGAAAGTCGAATGCACGAACTACCAATTGTTTCTTCTGAATGACTGTGTACTCGCGATGTTCCATTCATGTGGACAAGAACTGAACTATCTTGGAGAAGTGATCATCTACCTTTATGATGGCCAGCAACTATGCATCTGGAAGTGTATCCTCCAGACTAATAGGTTCCTCCCCATGTTCCAACCTAGTTAAGTGGTCAGGTCCTTTATTCATTTTTCATGGCTTAACCATAATTTCAAATTCATATTCATGGAATAGTATTAGCCATATGCATATTATTCCCCCCAACACTGGCTTGTTGACTAAGAACTTCAATGCAGAATGGTCAGTGAACATCTTAAAATGTCCTCCCAACAAATAGTGTCTAAATGTGTGCAGTGCATATACCATATCCAAGCCTTCTCTTTCAGTCATAGTATAGTTCCTTTCAGTTATAGAAAGCTTTCTGGTAGCAAAGGATATAGGGTGGTCAATGTCTCCTACACCCGACTGTGCTAAAAATGCTCCTTGTCATGGCCCTCTGATTTACATCTGATACACCATATATCTTCTCTTTTCTCCTTTCCTTTATTTTTCTTCATATCTTCGACTTGTAAATATAAACTAGTTAATTGATTTAATATCTGACTTATAACTGGACTGGATTCTCTTATAGGGGATGCTTCTAATTTCATGGCGATCTCCAGAGCCTCAGCCTGCGAAGTGATTTTCTATTGCATCAGAGGAACTCTGATATGTGGAAGGAGTGAAACAATGAACCATTCTTTATTTTGTTCATCTAGAATCTGAAAATTCAAATGGCATGTATGGGTCTTAAACCTCTAATCAAACTCCCAAATAGGTTCAGTGACCTTCTTCTTGATTTCTTTCATCTCTGTAATACATTGTGACTCTGACTTAGGTTTCTTGAATTTTGCGCTCAATGTAGTCTTAATGTCATTCAATGGTTTAGGCTATGAAGTCATTGTAGAAAACTTCATGTACCAACTCAGTGCGCAATCCCTCAAGGTAGTATTGAACTGATCTCTCTTAACAGTTTTGTTGGTGACTTTCTTAATTCTCTAGACATCTTCGCATAAGAACTAGTGCTAGTCAGGATCTTCATATCCATATCCTCTGAAGATGGGTAACTTCATCTCATCTGCCATAGATATTCCTGGGTTTCTCAACTGAGTATGTACCAGACTTCTAGTAACAGTACTCTGATTGCTCTGACTACTCTGGTTACTCTAGTTACTTAACACTTCTAAAACAACAGGAGGAGTGATGTTACTTACTTCGATAGTAGGCATAGTGCTTGAAATTTATGGTTCTCCTCGGCGAGGTTCTTCAGATCCTACTTCCTATGTTCTTGCAGACTTTGAATTGTCTTCAACTGCTATATCTTCTTCTTCTCCACTATAGAATCCCTCATCTCTGTAGTTCTTCTTAAATAGGTTTGCAAGGGGAACTTCTCTAAATGATATCCCACTACACATGTGTCCATCCTCTGTGTCAGTGTCGCTATATGAATTCTTGAACATTAGATTCATTGTATCTTTATGATATTCTTCCCATGCAATAGCATCTTAATCCTCACCTTTAAAATGTGTAGGAACTTCCCTCTAGGTCCCTTAAAGAAATACCTCTCTGCTTGAATATATGATTCGAATCTGTCAATGGAAAACTCAGTAATGTACCCTCCAATAGTGTTTTCAAACTAGAGATCCACTGCTCTAGACACAACATTATCAACTCTCTTGACCTTCTTGATCAATTTCGTTGTCCAAACCACATGTGGTCTAGATCTGATCTAAAACTAGGTATCTCCCAATATGGCTAACCACTCGTATAACTCCTTATGACCTCCTCCGAAGAAAATTTTGTGTATGTCGGTAAAGATGTATCTTCCCAACCAGTCTTCTGTAGTAATGTTAGGTTTCTTGTTCTGAGCTTCAGCAAAGTCCTTTTCTTGTTCTTCTATCCACTTATGAATTGTTGTATTCGATGGAAACCACCTTGGCATTCCCTCAAGTAGATATTGGTCTTGGAAATGGAACCATTTGTTGGCACAGGAGCAGACCCAGGGTTCAACTCTTACAGTGCACCAACAAGCCCTAACTACTGGCCCTTTCAGAAACACCTACGAAGCAAATGAAGTCTCACCCGAAGTAGAAATAGAGGGTTGCAGGACACAGGTGTCTACAACCAGAGGAAATGCAAATTGATTCCAAATACAATGCTAACCAATATACAGATTCGTTACCATGCTTAAGCTTACTTCACAAGTTATATCTTAGATTCAACACAACAATGCAATAACAGTATATCAAGTGGAAAATAACACAACATCAATCACATAGAACAATAAGGTATACGTGGTTCACCCTCTCCTTAGGGATACGTCCATATAACTATGTTTCTTGATATATTAGATGAAAACATACAGTTTTATCTATGCACTTAGCTTGCATATCTCTCTCTCTTTCTCTCCTTCTCTCCCCTCCCTGTGGACCTAGCTATAGGGTTGATCTTCGCACCCAACTGAAGATCTTACAAAACAGACTCAATATTGCTCTCAAGAAAAAGGATCACAATGAACAATGAAAATCCTCTTATCAACGAACGAACGAACTCCCGGGTCTTCTAGACCTTTATTTATACATTACATGGAAAAGTCTAGGTGTAAAAAACCTAGATCCAAAACCCCAGGTGCCTAAACCCTAGGTCAACTTGACCCGTTCTTTAAGGTCTTAGCCAACCTGCCCTTCCTTCTTTTCTGCGAGGTGATCCAAAGCACTCGTTGATGTATTTTCTAGCTTACTGAGTTGTCCACGGTCCCTCTTCCTTGCTTCTTTGCCTTCCTCAATGTTCTCTTCCAACGGGTAGCTTTCCCTTTACTTTGATCCTTCTTTTCTGCTTCTTTAACCACTTCGACCTCTCCTCAGTTTGTGTTCTTTCCGCACAGTTCATACTTCTCTTTTCTTCCTTGATCTTCACTTCCTTCCATAACCAAGGGCCAAAACCCTATATTTGATATCCCTTCATCATCCTCACCACTTGAGGACAATCACACTTTGACAATTTCCCCTGTCACCTCCCAAGATCCACTGTATTCTCACATTTTCCACTGCGATGAATATATCTTGGAGGAACTCGCTACCCTTGATTTCCCATGGAATGTGCTCCATCACCGAGTACTTTTTCTTTCACAGTAGGCCTTTCACCCTCCTAGCCAAGCCCCCATATGCACAATCAAAACCAAGGATTTTATTTCTTCAGGGCATATAGACTAGTTTAACAACCCTATCCTTTCCCCAGATGCTTTTGAGGATGGAAACATGGCCAATATCTCCACCACCGTCAAATTTGACATTTCCATCAAACCAGGAATCGTAGAAGAAAACACCATTGGTGCCACATGCTCCCCTGAAGAACTCAAGACTTACAAAGCTCTCTTCCAGCAATACTGGGATATTTTTTCCTAGTCATATATGGATATTCCCAACCTCTATCCTTCTATAGTCAAACATCACATCGACGCATGGCTAGATGTCACCCCATTGTGTATACCTCATGGGTCTCCAACCCTGTCCCCGTTAACAAAAAAAAGGGCACTATTCGCGTATGCACACACTTTCACGATATCAACCATGCTTGTCCCAAAGACAACATCCCTACACCATTCATCGACCAAATCATCGATGAGTGTGTCAACCACAAGGCACTATCCTTTATGAATGAGCTCTTCAGCTACAATCAAATCCAAATCCATCTAGAATATCAGTATAAAACCGCTTTTACTAACCCTTGGGGTACCTTTTCTTATCGCATCATGCCTTTTGGACTCAATAACGTAGGTGCTATGTTCCAAAGGGTCGTGACCTATATTTTGATGATATTGTTCACATCATCCTTTCTTATTTGGATGACCTCACTGCTCGATCCAAGAAGCAAACTCAACATTTAGACGACCTCCACATCGTTTTCCAACGATTTCGCCAATACAATATCTGCTTGAACCATCTCAAGTGCATATTTTGTGTCATTGTCGGACACCTTCTTGGGTTCATTTCCTCCCAACACAGCATCATGGTGGACCCCCTCAAGGTCCAAGATATCATGGAAATTCCACCACCTAGGAAATTACACCAACTATAGATCCTACAAGTCAAACCCAACGTTTTACATCACTTTGTCCCAGACTACGCCACTCGCTCGCATGGTTTCCTCCACCTACTGCATCATGATATCCCATTTCGATGGGATGAACATACTCAAATATAATTTGATGATTTGAAAGCCGCCTTATCCAATGCTCCTTTGATTAGTCCCCTAGACTATGACTGCGATTACATCCTCTACTTGTCATCCTCAACCGTCTCAGTAGCATGATTCCTCGTCCAATTAGGAGATGATGGGTGTGAGCATGTTATTTACTACATCAGTAGAAATATTTCATGGCCACCCTTGAAATACAATCATGATGGGAAAATTTCCCTCACATTTGTTCTCGCAGTTCAAAAACTGCATCACTATATCCTACTTCAAACTACCAAGGTCATAGAAGATTCCAACCCCATACAGTACTTTCTTAGTCAATGACAAATTAATGGAAAATTTTCATGATGAATTGTTATCCTCCAAGAATAAAACCTAGAGTTCTCAACTCCCAAAAGAAATAAATCACTATTCCTTCCCGAACTCATTACGACTCTTCCCTCAGATGCTAAAGCTTCCCCCATCAATACAGATTTTCTCGACAAACACCTCTTCTTCATCCCCTCTAATGACCCCTGGTATGGTGACCTTCTCATCTACCTTCAGACATAGAATTTTGGGTCTCATCTCTCTCGAGACGATCGTCGATGCATTCACCATCAGGACCCTCGATACCTCCTCATCGAAGACATCTTATATTGACGTGGGGTCAAAACCATTATTCGTTGATGTCTGACCATTGATGAAGCTAACAGAGTCTTGAACGATCGCCATAGTAGCACTTGTAGTGGTCACCTCTTGATTATGTTCACTACCCAAAAAATCATTCGAGTAGGGTACTTCTAGCCCACATTGTTTCATGACTGCATCCACATTGTCAAGCAATGCGACAAATGCCAACTCTATGCAAACAAAGCACGAGCGCCACTAGCTCTTCTACATCCATTCATCACTATCGGCCCCTTCTGCAAATGGGGCATAGAATTCATGACTTGCAATCCTCCATCTAGTAATGGACACAAGTACATTGTCGTGGCAGTTGATTACTTTACCAAATGGACCGAAGCCATGCCCACTTTCAACAATACCGCTGACACAACAACACATTTTTTCTTCAACCACGTCCTTACCTGATTTAGAGTCCCACTGCAGTTAGTGTCTAATCACGGTAAACACTTTTAGAATGATATCTTCACAGAACTATCCTCAAAGTTAGGCTTCTCCCATGATTTTGCCTCCCCATACTACCCTCAGTCCAACGGACATGTTGAGGTTGTCAGCAAAGTCCTCAAAACCATGCTAGAACGTATCGTCAACACACATAAGACCAATTGGCATCACATGTTGTTTTCTTCTTTATGGGCTTATCACATGGCAATCAAAATTGCCACTGGTTTTACACCATTCCACCTCATCCATGGGATCAAAAAACTCTCCTTATCTAGTGCAAAATTCCCATGTTACGCAGTGCCATAGAGCTATTACCTAACACTGCTCCAATGGAGCAGTGCTTGCTGACCTTAGATTTGTTGGATGAAGATCATCGATCTTCATTACAGAACAATGAGGCAACTATAAAATGGTCCAAATCCACCTTTGACCACCATGTCAACCTTCACTCATTCAATGAAGGAGATCTCGCCCTAACTTACAATATCGCCCATGATACTCTTCGACATGGTAAATTTGAGTCATTATGGCATGGACCCTACATCATCCAATAATGCCTCACCAAAGGTGCATAAATCATGGTCTCTCTAGAAAACTATCCTCTCAAAGAACCCGTCAACGGGTTGTACTTAAAGAAGTTTTACGCCTGAGCATAGCCATCCTACCTTAGGTTTTTCTTTGTACACATTTGTAGAGTTTTTAATATTCTTTTTTTCCACCACTCCTCATGTTTGATCTATCATTTGTTTTATTAACAAATGCATCATTCATTAGCATACCACATCGTTTACGCTGACAGTGTTATCCGTTGGACACCTAATCTTGCCTCGGCCGCTTGGACCCTTTATACCCCCTCACATGTACTGCTCCACTCCAGTAGCATATGTTTGGGCTCGGCCACCAACAACCAAGATGAATACATCGCCATCATTGGTCTCCTCGCCAAGGCCAGTCACTACCACATTCATCACCTTAGCATTATCTTATATTCCCAGCTTGTCTTCGTGCATCTCAACAATGTATATCACATTCATGATCCTTGCCTCTTTCGCAAATACCCACAAATTAGACTCTTATCTCGCAACTTTGATTCAATAACATTTACACATAATCAAATAGCAGATAACATGGCTAACCTAGAACTAGATTGGAATTTATCACATTAAAACATCATCACATATACATCAACATCATCCATCTGTCACAGCATATAGAAAAGACATCATAAATCATAAAAAACATCAACACATCAAGACATGA
>SNQJ01S0038113.1:0-12469 GCA_010110895.2 Picea sitchensis | reverse complement strand
GTTGGAGGTGCGCCACCAGCTGGGGGCTCTCCCAGTCTAGGGGGAAATCGACCTGTCACCGCTTCCCTCGTTATATCTATGTGATGGATCAGAGTCTGCCATTTTTTTGAAATTCCCATACACTTCTCCAGGACCCCATCATCCTAGATGTGGGACCACATGCCCTCCAGTACACCCTCTAACACTTTCTCAAAGCATCAACGCAGGTTGTCTAAAATCCCTCCGGCCTATACCTTTGGCTCATGCGTTGGTCCAGCACTAATGTCATCTAGTCTTTTCCTTTGTCCTGCCCTCATATCATGTGTCAATCTAGCACCAACATCATCTTGTCTCCTTCTATTTCCTACCCGCAACTCTACAAATGGCAGTCGCACTAGAACTTGATGAACTGGCTCCCCGACCATCTTTGCCTCATGGTCTTGGGTACCCACATCTACAAAACAACACCAAAGGTATATTCCACATCCATATATACATATATCATCCTATGCTACACTATAAAAATCATGAAACATAACTACACATACATACCTCTCTGATCCCAATCCTCCCTGAGAGGCAACATCATGTCGGGGTCATGGCGGTAATCCAAACCAACTTATGCGTACCATAGTATCACTTATGGAATTTGTCGCTACACACATTCCACCATGGACGTGAAGTAATGGACACCCTCTCCTCCCCCATGTCAAGCCATCACATGGTCCCACCGCATCAGATGTGACTCTCGCAGCCCTGTAGGCGCCAGCAAAATCCTAGGGTGCAAAATGGGCACTCTCTCCAAAAACCAGGCCACCAGGATAGACCCAAAATAAAAGCCACTGGAGTCAGTTTTCTGACATCGGTGAATCTACCCCATCATCCTAGAGTGCAACATAAGCCCTCGAGAAAAGTGGTCCCCATCCAGGACCCTCCCCACGATCCTTAGTTGACCTCCTATGATCTGATGAGTCCCCAAGGATCTGTATATCCTCACCACCATGGCGGTGATGTAATTTGTCAAGAGATCATAGATTTCCTCAATCTGAATGACTAAACTCGACATCAGGTTCGGCCCCAAGAAGTGGCGACGAGCCAAGTCAACCACTCTCTCATCCCCCAGCAGTTGGGGGTCAACAGATAGGGCCATCCCATGGAATGGGAGCCCCGTCAGAAAATAGACATCCTTGACAGTCGTGAATGTAAGTTGTTGCCCCCTGACGATGAAACACTAAATATCGGTACTTCACATATCAATCAGATACTAGAGAAATAATTTGTGTGATCATATCAATGGGCAGTCGAAGAACTTGAGCAACCCGCGGGCTGTCAAGTGTCTCTAAACGCCCGACTGTTGTCTCACCACATCCTGGAGACGCTCCCAATCTCACTCTCTCTAGTGAAATGGCATTGTTCTCTTTGGAATATGTTGATCACCTACATCCACACAAAAACACTTGTTCATCCCTCATCATTCATAAAATACATCAAAAAATTCAAAATTTCAAACCCCTTAGCCTTTCCTCCGGTGCACGTCTTTCACCCATACAGGTTCGCACATGTGTGCACTTGTTCTTTGCATAGTCATGCACTAATGCAAAACTATCTGAGAAACAGTTGGGCATCAATGTGCAGTTTTCACCTCAATAGGAGCACACACATGCCCACCTGTCCTCTACATAGTTGCACACTGATGTGCAGCTGTCTGCAAAACAGCTGCACATAGTGCGCAGCTGTCAATTTAACAGGTGCAAATCTCATGTGTGCCTATTTTTCCCTCACCCTCTCCCACATGCGTGGTTGTGTCAGGAACAGTCGCACACTATGTGTGAGAAAATGAATTGTACTCGTGCATATGCGCATGATTATTCCTCCTTCTCCCACGCACTAGTGGGCCCCTACCCAAACCTACCCATGTACGACCCTCTATACACCCCCTACCTACATTCTAAAAATTTCACATGATGTGGGAGGATATGAAGACTAAACTAACTCTAACCACTCCCAAATTGGTCAACTCGTGCTCCCATAATCTCCAAATATCCTTAGAATTCTCTCATCCAATCAACTACAGTGACGGGTACAAATGAGGTGGCATTGTGGGCCTACCATCCATATATAGTCCCTTTTTCCAAACTTCCACACTTAGCTACAAGAGCCCATAGCCTCCATTTTTCGATCCGTTCTTAGCCACAGGATCCTAGTCCTGCCATCTACACAGTCACATTCCCTGGGTCATCGTCTGAACTTGGCCCCGGAGGAGCATTTTTCTCACGTCACGTTCAGGTATGCCTACTCATGTCCAAAAAAATTTCAAATAGATGTCATATGTTATTTATCATCATATATTTTTCATGTTGGGTATTTGGTTTTTATGTGTGAAAATACTTGTTCTACAAGTGACACAGTCCCTTTAGGTATATGTTTGACACTGGCATGTAATTATTCCCTCTGAAAATCCATTGCATCTTCCAGTCATACCCTCTGACATTTACCTTTAGGGTCCTTACATCCGGCTCTGCAGTACCTTTACCTATGTTGTTTTTTGGTACTATCATCCGATAGCACTCTCCCCCACATGAGTTATCCCATTTATAGTTCCCCTTTCCCACTTGACACGCATGTTGATTTCACCCCCTAGTGATGGGAGTCCCGATAGTATTATGCACTTCCGAGAATGAACCCCATACTTCTTCTCAACATTTTTCTATCTTTCCAAAAGGAATCCCAGGTCATATCATCTCGGTTCTACTAACTGCACCTCTGCAATATCATTAGCCCTCCATCTCATCCACCATCATTTTTCCCATCTATATATTTTCCTCCATTCATTTACCTCATACAAAAAATCACCCATGGGGCCCCCACCCTCCACCAATTATCTTTTGTAAACTTGCACCCTCACAGGCCCAGCCATCTTTCATTGGGGCACCCATTTCTGTATTTGTACACTCAACCCAAATTATTCTTTATTTATTTGCTAATTGTAAAAAGCCTTTGTTTTCATCGTTTACTTAGCTTTTGTCATCACCCTTGATGACCTTCTTTTCTCGGCAAAGAAACCCATGTCTCCCTTGGTTGGGGCATCCACTCTCTTTTTCCATTCATACATCATTCACGAACCCTGAGTATCCCTAATTTCATGTACCCATGGTCTCTGAGTTTGTCCACTTTGTTAAGCCTCTGGCATAGTTTAACCCCATATCTAGTCATCCCCCTAATACCAGATACAGTTTTACGGTTGCTGCCAGTCATCCTTCAAAATTCCCCAACCAGGAGAAGTCTTGAGTCTCATCGCATATTGACTTCATCCATGTTACCTGTCAGTATCGGATCTCATCTTAATGGATTTCACGTAGCCCTTTTCTTCTTGGAGTCATGTCTCCCTTTCTATTGACATCAACACAGTTTCCAGAAGGGTGACAATATATTGAATCTCATTACCTTTACAATGAGGAGTCTCAAATGGCACATAGAGAATCATCATTACTCTTTGATTCCATTGACCCCGATGACATTCGAATTCAAAAATATCTCATGTTAGGGTGGGTCTTACTATGTGACTATTGCAGTTGTTTCATACCAACCGAAGACCTATGAATTTGTTAGGCCATCAATGCCTACGCGTCATCGACACTTCTTACAGGCATCCTTGCCTCACTTCAGATTATTTTCACCATTCAGAACTGTCCTTTGTCGTTATCAACCATCGTCGAGGGCGATGCAGTTATCTACACCAACATCCATCTTAATTTACAGTCTCACAATTTGGTTACATGACATGAGCATGGGGCATGCCCACCTCGTTTGTATAAAGATTTTCTTTTTCTCCCTAGAGAAAGGTTTGGGTCCCACAGTTTCCCCTCTCCCTCTAGCGGATCGCTCTTGCAGTTCCTCTCATCACTCTTCATTACAATGGCACTCTTAGTAAAAGAAACATTGATTTATTTCGGCTATATGTATGCTCCTAACCTCACACATCAGGGGGCATCTGTTATCACTAAAATTTCATCTGCAGCATTGCATGCAAATGGTTACAGAAATACAACAATGCCAACAACAATTAGTTCACCTGCAGGCCTAAAATGCATTCCAAAGGCAAAAACTATATAATTGGGTTAAAAATTGACATGCGCAAATTCACCAAAGGAAGCGTGCGCATAGTGCGTAGTGTGCGTGGGCCAACAAATCCCTCAGAGTGCACAATGCGCCAAGTGTGCGACTGTGTACGAAAAAAGCAGTGCACTTCTATGAATGAAACATTTATGGATCTTGTTAGCCCCCCAACCACTTATGGACTAGCTCCCAACCTGATTTGACCTTCATATCTGAGCAAAATCCAAATGGGGGGTTGGTCGAGGACTATAGGGTGCCCTAAAAGGCCCCTTGTTCACACCAAGAACCAATTACATTTTGCCTCAAATAATTTCTATAAATAAGAGCCATGGGTGCACTAAGAAACCAATATCTTCATAGTATTGTTATGCTACCCAAAATTCTCCCTTGAGAATCCTATTTTCTCTTTGGAGCCTTCAAGCATCATTGCAATAGGCCATTCCACTCACCTCTTGAGGGAATAGACATTGATTTTCTTCACCATTTGCCATTTTTTCTTCCATTGTATGAAGAGATCTCCATTAGGGAACTCAATATCCCTCCCAAGGAGGAAGCGGGGACTCATAAGTCTTCATTTTTCTCTACGGTGTTTTTCCTACTAATATATTGATCCATTGGTAGCATTATGTTGGTCATTTGATTGATTTTCATGGTTCTAAGTTTCTCATGCTTTCTAACTTTTATTTCTTAGTTGTTTTAGTTTATTTCTTTGTTTATTACATGTGTTTGGCTTGTTTAACCCACTCAAACACTATTGTCTTGTCTAGCAGGCTCATCTAGACATGCAAGTGTTGTTTTTTTGCTCACCCAAGTGACAAAACCAGCACAACACCAAGAATAACCTCCTAGATAAGGGTGTACTACTCTCTTGTGCTTATATTTAATGAGTGATCAAAAATTGATATAAACTATATTTATATTCTAAAATACCTAAAAGAAATGACTTATCAATAAACTCTTTCACAATTACACTTAGGAATAACCAATATAATTATACCTAGGAATAACTTCTAAAATTACATAAAATATCAACACTCCCTCTTAATGAGGAAGGTATTCTATCCGGCATAGACTATGTCGCCATCCACATGAGCTCATGACCATTGAATTTCAAACACATGAACTATACATCATAGGAAATCCATAGTGACTTCACAGCATGCATCCATATCCGATGGGTATCTCTCCAATAGCTACAACATGCCATCATGAGACTATCTAGTTTCCCACATAAAACTTGGATATCTTATGCATGACATCTAGTACCCTACAATAACATCTATACCTCCCTATTCAACATGCATCCAAGTCCAATGAATATCTCTCCAATAGCTACAACATTTCATCATGACATCCACTACCCTGCGATAACATATGAAGCCATCACTCCCTCTCAAGCGGGACTATGTCGAGCTTCTCCCTGAAGTACTTGAAATCCATCCTTGACAATGTCTTTGTTAGCACATCCACAACCTTCTCATCGATAGCCACGTATTGAAGCCTCACTGCTCCATTCTATACCATATCTCTGATATAGTGATAGTTGATTTCGATATGCTTCAACCTATCATGAAACATTGGGTTCTCTGACAACTTTATACAACTCTGGTTGTCACACAAGATACAGGTCGCCTCCATCACAATATTGAATAATCTAGCCAGCAATTTTTGAACCACACTGCTTCGTGACTTGTTTCCACATACTCTACCTCATTCATACTGAGTGCTACACATGACTGCTTCTTACTGATCCATGAAATCATACTAGATCCCAAAATGAAGCAACATCCTAATGTACTTTTTGGTTTGCAACACTACTGGCCCAATCTGAATCTGAATATCCTAGTATATTGATCTCATTGTATACAACATACTTGAGATCATAATCCACTATACTTTCAAGGTACCTCATCACATGTTTTACTGCAATCAGGTGAACACGTTTGGGGTCAACCATGTACTAACTTAGGGTGTTCACAACAAAACATATATTTGGTCATGTATTTTTCAAATACATCAATGATTCAATCATTTTCCTATATAATGTAGCATCCACAACCTCTAAAGTCATATCATCCAACAACTTCATATCTGATGTCATTAGTGTAGCCATCGGTTTATAGTCCAACATCCCGAACCTCTTCAAGATCTCCACAACATATTTTCCTAATCTAGGAATCTCTCATTCTTCCTTTGCCATACCTCTAGACCCAAAAATTAGTGCATCAAACCTTGGTCTTTCATTCGAACTCTGCAGTGATATTTCTATTACACTCAGTGATGAGATTCTCCACTTCTGTCAAGAACAAGTCATCCACATATAGTATTAATATCACTGGTCCATCATCCTCAACCTTGAATTAAAGGTTAGGATCTGCACTTCTCTTGGTAAATCCCAAGCTCATCAGAAAACCATCAATCTGATCATACCATGATCTCGGTGTCTGCTTCAATCCATATAATTCCTTCTTTAACCTCCACACATGTGTCTCCCTATTACGTGTCTCAAATCCTTGTGGTTGTTCCACGTAAACCTCTTCCTCTATTACCCCATTTCAAAAATGTCGTCTTCACGTCCATCTGATGAACCTTCCATTTCATCATGATAGCTATTGAAATAACAACCCTTATTGAAGTATATATTGACATAGGAGCAAAAGTCTCCTCGTAGTCAATTCCTTCCTTCTAAGAAAATCCTCATACTACAAATCTAGCCTTGTATTTCTCAATTTTTCTATCTGCAACATGCTTTGTCTTGAATATCCACTTGGAGCTCACAACTGATTTTTCCTTGGGTCTAGAAACAACATCCCAAATGTCATTCTTCACTATTGACCAGTATTCCTCGACCATGGAACCCTTCCATTCTTTCTTTCCTGCAACTTCTTCATAGTTGGTAGGCTCTACATCAATGATATCACACAATAATGCTACATAGTCAAGATATGGTTTTGATTTCTTAACTTTCCTAGATGATCCATCATGGGAACCATATCTCTCTGCATATCTCATGGCCTCTTGTTCCCAAGTTGATCTTCTCTTTTGTGTAGGCTTCTCCATAGGCCTCTGTGGTTTGGCCATTTCCCTATCCTTAGGGATGGATTCCTTTTCTTCCACTTCTCTTGTCTCTGAGGCTATAGGAACTCCATTCTCTTTGTCATGAGATTCCTCTACACAAGCCTACTTTGACTTGAGAAAAGATACATCCTCATCAAATATGACATCCCTACTAATATTGATCCTTCGATGACCGAGAATGTATACTCTGTAGGCCTTCGATGTGTCACTGTACCCCAAAAATGTACTTTTCTTTCTAGATGGGTCCAACTTTGTTCTCTTGTCCTTGGGGACATGCACATATATAGGACAACCAAATATCCTCATGTGGCTGACCTCTGGCTTATCTCCTAAAAATATTTCCTTCGGTGTCTTGTTTTCAATAACTTGATGGGAAAATCTATTTTGTACATACACAACTATCATTGCAACATCTTCCCATAGATACATAGGTAAATATTGATCATGGGTCATGACCTTCACTTCTTCCATAATCGTCTAATTATTTCTCTCTACCACTCCATTTTGTTGTTTCTTATAAGGAGTAGAGATATCCCTCTTAATCCCAACCTCTTTACAGAAATATAAGAATTCATCTGAGGTGAATTATCCTCCATTGGCTGATATCAACGTCTTTATCTTCCTTTCTGCTAGGTTTTCTAATAGTGACTTGAATTCCTTGAAATTACTAGATACTTCACCTTTTGAATTCAATATGTAAATCCAAGTTTTGTGTGAGTAATCATCAATAAAAGATACATAGTATATGTACCCGTTGAGCGATGGTGCTGACATTGGTCTAGATACATCCGAGTGTACAGTATCCAAGACTCCTTTAGCTCTACTATCACTGCTTGGAAATGGGTTTTTCACATTATTTCCTTGTGCATAACCTTTGCACACACCATATGGATTCACCTGAATCTCTGGTAGTATTGTTACCATATTTCTCACGATTTGTAAAGATTTGTAGTGTAGGTGGGAAAATCTCCTATGCCATAGCTCACTTGAATTCACAGTGTCATGAATCAATGTTGAATATGAGCATCCCTTTAATTTATACAGTCCTCCTTCTTGGACACTGATAACAACTGCATCATCAAACATATTTCCTTTTGGCCACATGAGAACTTATCCATATAAAAACGCAACCTTGAAACCCTTCTCATCCAAAGTTGAAATTGAGAGAAGGGTCTTCTTCAAACATGGTACATAAAACATGTCCTTCATTCTCATTACCTTCCCAGAATCTAGTTTGTAGGAGGACTCTCCTACTCCTTTTATAGAATACTGATAATCATCACCCAACTTCACATTATGAGGAGAGTATTTATGAATTAATTTTGATAGAGATCCTTTATACCTTGTCATCTTCTTAGGAGCACCGCTATCCACCAACCAAGTATCATTTCTAGGGGTGACTTCCTGAGAGATCTGATATTAGGTTGTAGTCATCATCACTTGAATCATATTATCTTGCAATTTTCTTTGGTGGTTCATCAACTTCGGCGACATGAGCATGATGCATCTTTACCTTTTCCTTTTCTTTTAGTTTAAGAATAAAGGGACAAAAGTTTACAACGTCTCCCCATTTTTCGCAACAGAAACACATCACATTTGAATAGTATCTTCGATTATTCTTCGACTTTTGAGGTTTCTTTGGGGATGAGGGTTCCTTATTACTCTTTCCTTTCCTTGTATGAGAAGATAAAGCTAGATCATCATCCCTCAATTTCTCTTCTCGTGCTACCATCCTTTCTTCATCTTCGGTGCAATTTTCCCATAATCTGCTAAACTTGATTAGCTTCCTCCTTCAGCATATTCCTTTAATGAATGAGTCCCATGACCATGGGAGACCATTCAAAGTGGTCATCACCATTTTTTATTCGTCAATACTGTGTCCAATAGCTTCAATATTTTTCTTGATTTGGTTCACTCTCGAGAAGTAAGAGTGAATGGAATCTGAATCTTGAAGCTTCACATTCTTCATCTAGGTCTTCAATGTCATCCTTCTGTTGATGTTTTTTCCTTCAAATAGCCGAGTCAATGCATCCATCATCTTCTTCAGATATTTTAATGGAGAAACATGATGGATCAGATAATCCTTGATTGAGTCTACAATAATCCTCTTATCCATGGCCTGGTTATTCTTTATGTATTGCCTTGGCCTCATCTTCCTCTGGTTCTAGAACTTCCTCCTCAACAAATATTTATAAATCATGTTCTTCCAGAAGGACGCCTACTCTATACTTCCATGCTCTAAATTTTTCTTATCCTTCCAGCTTCTCATCAATTTCAATGTTGGTATTCATCTTTCCTGGGAAGATGGAGTTAGTTTTCCAAAACACTTCCAAAAATCTGCGGAAAATCTTCTTTTTCAGGCCTGCTCTGATACCATGTTGATTTCTTCTTTTTTTTCCAATAGTTAAAGTATTATATTCTTTTATTATTATTTAATATGAAAAAGGACCACAACTGAAAGATATATATCTGTTACACATCAAATTACCACACCCAGGTACCTCTCCCTAACTGTCACAAGTGTTGTAAAAGCATCATATTCACCTTGCTAAGTGTCGCATACACCTTAACACCATGAAGTAACATATGTCACAATCCCTAGTCAATGTGGAGGAGAAATATATTATATGAAATTCCAAATACTATGTGCAGATGAACTAATTATTAATATTCATAAAAAGGAAATCAATTTAGTGTGAGAATCCACCTCACAGTTGGTTTCCTATTTTTAAGGGGAGGTTGAAGATCTCATGGATGGTTGAAATATTTCCTCCTTAAAATCCTTGAGAGATATTTCCTCCCTAAAATCTTTAATAGATATTTTCTCCCTAAATATCTTGGAGATCCCGTTTGAGTGGATCTAATGAGTGATCCTCTTCATGGTGGTTAAGCCTCCAAATCCTATATAATGAGGGCTTTTCATGGAGAAGGAAGACAGATTAGAGGTATCAAACTTATGATATTGGGAGCATTGTGCAAGAGTTGGATGAGGAGGACTTGGAGAGGTTGTTGCAACTACATCTACAGATTGTAAGTGTCTTTTTAATGTTCTCATTAATATATGCTTGGCCTATTTCCTTCAAGTTTGTGTATTATTGCATATGATTGTATATTATGGATTAATTTGATTTAAACTAATCTTTGTTTTTCTTCCTTGTCCGTTGCATTGCAAGTATCATATCATGCTAAAGATCTTGGAGATCAAGTTCAAATTGGATTAATCAAGGAAAAGATTCGAAACAAGGTACATCATACCTTCTCCCTCTCTTTATTTTGATTAGCTTAACTATATTTAAAGGGATGTTAGTGTCCATTTTCATCTTTTTGTCTCGGTATTAGGGGTCTAGAATCTGAGGGAAGATCCACTTGTCCGCAGAGGGAATTTTCCTATAACAGAGATTGATGACTCCACCGGGGAAGGAAATTGACTTGTCTTTCCTTGGATCTTCTCTGTCTTTTTTCCACTTATAGATCATTTTTATTGTTTGTTTCTGATCTATTTGTCTTTCTCTCCTTATCATTGAAAATTTCACAAAAGTATGGGAGTTCTAGGTCAAATTTTCTAATTTTTAAGCCTATGTTCTGAGTTTATGGGAAGGGTATTGTTCCTTTGTAGTGCATATCAGAGCATTTATATACAATCATCACTCCCCTATAGTGTATATCAGAGTGCTACAATGCTCTTTTCCCTTGGAAATAGGAGCACTAGTCTCCTTTTCTGGTGATTTCGACCCTTTTCTGCTCAGTTTTTCTCAGTTTAATCTTACAGAGCTTGTTGCTTAGAGAAATTTGAACTTACTTGACATTGTTTTGCTAAGATTTAGCCATCTAGCATTCATTTTTTTTTATCCCTAGAGTTTGAAAATTTTCTCTTAGTTGTGATCCCCTAGGGTTAACAACATCCCTTGGTTCTTTCTGCTTTTTGAGTTTATATGATCTTCATTTCATGAAGCTTTCAGATTGCTTGAATGCTTGGGACTGTTCATCAACTAAGGTTTGCAAAGGTTGCTTGGTTTTGAAACTTCTTGTCTTCATTTGAAACGTCTCGCTTTTTGGATGATTAGGACTCTTATGACAACCTAGCTTGATTCTCATTTTCTCGCTACTCATAGTTTGAGGATTTTCATGAGTGTTTGTTTTCTTTCTCTTTCGGGTCATCGAGTCCTTGATTGAGTGAGTTATCATACTTATTTCTTTTATTTCTGATTATCCTGTGAATGCATTCTTTGTTTGAAACCCTTTTTGCTTCGTGTCTTTTGCATCTGCATTTGACTCTTTCATTTTGATTGAAAGTAATGGAGCTTTAAAAGATTTTAATTTGATTTATTTATATATTTGATCTAAAAATGAAGAAGACTTGTATTCTTGAAATATTTGCAAGTAAAGTTTATGTGTTAAAAGCAAATGGGTCAACTTTGCAACACATCATTAATAGGATTTACTCATTCAAGATGCATATAAACAACAGCATAATCAATGAAGAGAAAACACATAACACAACAAATGATAAAGGAGTTCACCCCTCTCTTGGGCTACATCTCCTGGTCCAGCTTCCAATGGATCATTTGTATTATTTTCTCAAAGTGCTCAAAAATGTTCTTTACAATTCTCAAACTTCCAAATAGACTGCTCCAATGGCTTCAGAATGTCCAAAAACCCCTAGCTGGGCTTTTTCGGCACCTCGTTTGGCCAAAAAACGAAGAAGATAGGATTCCTTGAAGTCTCCTCTTCAAGATTGTTGTCTCTGCATCTACAAAATGCACCCTTGTACATTCAACCTAGCACGCACACTTATTTAAGCGCAAAAACCTGGCACTGAATGCAACTGCGCCAACGGTGAGAACTGTAGGACGGTTATGGGCATGCCAGCCCCTAACCGTCAAACTCGTGGGCACATGTGGGTCATAGAACCAAATGCATATACAAAAAGGGATAACCTTTAAAACCCAGCTTCCCCGCATGCTCCATGGCAGGGTCACATGTCATGGGTTATGTGACCGGAGGCTTAACCATTGGCAACACGTAAACCCACGCGTGTTTTGAACTGTGGTCATATGTGAAATCGGGGCTAGACTCCGTAATGCAAACTCCCACGCAAACAATAGTCCATTGGTCATATGTGTAAAGTAATAGAACCGCGGGTCGGGGCTAAGCCCCGGCCCGACCCCCCTGCCATATGTAACATTACATCAATTCAAATATAATTTAATACATATAGTTAACAAGGAACAAAGCGTGGTTCATTGGTAGGGTGGACTTTGCAAAGGCTTGATTGGTGGGGAGGTCCGGGGTTCGA
>SNQJ01S0038112.1:60971-84384 GCA_010110895.2 Picea sitchensis | reverse complement strand
TACACATCCAACAACAAAAGTCCATAATGAAAAGCAACAATGATGAAATAAAACGAATTCCATATGTATCATACTCCAAGATACAACTTGAATTCCATATGTATCATACTCCAAGATACAACTCCTTAGGTTTTAGTTGGCATCAACCACCATTTCTTAGTCGGATAAGGACAATATTGGAAAATATTCTCAAAGTGACAAAGTAGAGGAACCATGCCAAGATGGGGCATAGCTACACATTCACTACTCATTCAATCTTGATAATATCAATATATCCAGGGACCAAATAGAAATGAATAAAATGGAGATCATTTACATCAAGGAATGACATCAATCACAAACTTTATTAAAAAAATTAACTCGATAAAATTGTTTTTTGGAATATCATATAACATTTAAAAATAAATAAAATTAATCTGTTTTTGCACATTTGTAATCACTTCAGTTATACAACATAAATAGTCAATATCATTGAGCATATGATTATATATTAATTAGTAACCAATCATATAGATAGAAGTGTTAAATACGATTATGTAGTAGGGTGAATAAGTGGATATGGAAAACACTTTTTGGAATGAGACTTAGTGAAGCATTGTAATTTTCATTTTCTGGGTCATAAAAAAAGTCAACAAAATATATAGTTGAGACTTAAATAATTTCTTCGATAAGAGTTTAGATCAAATTGTTTTAAAGTTTTTCAATTGAGATTTTTTGGGGGTTTACTTGGGGTTAGTAATTTTTCGGGAAGGGTTTGTATAGATTAAAAAAATTCGTTTATGAGAGTTTAATATTTTAGATGAGAGTTTTAAGTTTTACTAAGATTTAAAACTCTTGGAAAATATTTTTAACTAAGAATCTTCTAAACTCTTGACTGAAAATCTTTTAAACTCTCATCCAAGAATTTGTATTTCGTAAAAAATGATAAAAGAGTTATCTATAGCTTACTATTGCATATTTTGGCCAAGAATTTGAGATTTTCCCTCTTTTTCACCATTTTAGGTTGGCATGGTTTTTTTTTTTTGTGTGTTTTTATTTTTCTTTTTAGTCAAATGTTTTCAATGTTGATGCTCAAAACTATCAATTTGTTATTTAGATTGTAAATTTCATTTTATTGCCATATTAAGTAGTAGAATTTTATTTTATTTTATGTATTCCAGGTTTGAATTTTTTTCCAACTCCATCAATATGTGGAAATGTCATTGAAACGTTTTTAATCTGCTGATAATATTTATAGGATTAAGAAAATAAATTTACTTGAGAGAATCAACATAGATCTCTCACGTGGAACAACTTATACATTTGAATCAATTTTCAACGGACACAATCCATTTGAAAACTACCTTGACTTGTAGCTATTGTTTATATTGGCAATACAAACATCATTTTTAAAATTGCATTAAACCCATAATAATTCTTGCAGTAGGATATGGAGTCAATGGTCACTAAATTATAGAGCATTCATTGACAAGATGAGAAAATCCTTTTAATCAAACCTAAAAAAGTGCAAGAAGTGTCAAAATTAACATGGGTTCGTTCTCACATCCAAGGTTAGTGACCAAGTATGGTTTCATATAAAAGGAGATATTGCTAGGATTGAACTATTTAAATATAGCCCATATTATCCTTTATAGTAAATAACTCATATTTCTACAATACATTCCTCCATAACCTATCATACATCAATTTTCAATACTAAACTATTAAATCCTTGATCACACCTCTATTGGAGCCACATACTCACTTTCCAAAACAAGAAGTTGATTTGGATACAAAGTATACTACACCACTTGCCTCTAAAAAACTTTTGGTGATTCATATAAATAACATTCATTATTAGTGGTTAAACTATGTGAGACAATATTCTTTAAATAATAGGTGAATATGTGTAACTTTCTCATTCACATGTTAAAGTAAGGGAAACCATTTCCTTCCAAGGAGACACCTATTCAAGATACAAAGGTGTGGGTTAATGAACCTAATATGACCCCAAAGGAGGAATATATGAGTTTAAATGTATATGATATGATACCAAGGGGGAATATATGGGGTTAAATGTATATGTAATAGTGATTGATATAATAAATGGGCCACGTATGCAATGTGTGAATATGTATATATAGATATCATGTAATCATTATTGAAGGAACATGTGATTTGGATGTATGGATGTATTGAGGTATTTGCAGGAGGTTTTCCTATTCTTTAAGAAGTTATTATGCAACTCATCTCTCTTATCTATCTTTGAGTTGTGCTCCATGCTCACATTTGGTGTACATAGTGTGTACTTTGGTTTATTGTGATATCTTAGATATTTGTTACATAACATGAATCTTGTTGGATGGAAGTATTAGCTTCCTTGGAAATGTTGAATTGAGAGTTTTTCTAATGAAAAGTCAAATTAATGATTGTTTAATGTCATTCATCAATACATAGAAATGCCAAAATGTACATTATGTTTTGGATACAAGTTTCTTCTCATGCTACTTAGAACAACAATTAGTCTTTGGAAGACACATTCCATGCGTCGTGTAAGTGTAAAATTGTATACCTTATTTTGATTTTTAAGTATTATTACTAATACTTTAAATTATTTAATTTTATTGATACAATGTCAAGATATGTTTACGATATTAAAATAATTTAGATTGTTTTTAATATAATTAAGTGTTCCTTTTACACTCTATGTTTTTTTCCTTTAATATTGATTTGTATTTCCTAGCAATTTCACCTTTACCCATTCACAATTAGCACTTTACCCTTGGTCCCTAGCGCTCAATACTTTGTTGATCTTGATTTTTAATGTGTAACACTTTAACCTTGACTCTTAATCCTTATCACTATAACGACCCCCGTCGTTACGAAAACATGCGACACATAACAAGTGTAATATTTTTTTTTCCTTTTTTCAACAAGAAATTAATCAAGACAACAGTCAATCAATGCAACTCGATGACGGACACAATGCACAAAATTCAGGAAATAGACAACGTAACTACCTAGAATACTAGCACATCATGCAACTGGACACCACACAAGACAATCACTCTGATGAAAAAATATAAACAACTACCCACTCGTCCTACCCTGCAAGGTTAGGACCTCCAGGACACATAAGCAATGCTCAAGCCCAGGTTCCCATCGATTTTGACCATTTAAGGTCTCAAGGATGGCGACTGTTCTGAGGAACAAGGAGGTGTCTACATCCCTCCCGACACACTCAAGACAAATCCTACTAACTAAGGAAAATCATCAGACCGACCCAATGCAACCAACATCAATGACACAAGTAACATGAACCTTTAAAGCGAGAGAGAAATATCAATCATTGATTCAACACTTTGCATGGTGCACCAAAACAACAATGGTCGATCATCATTGGCCTTTCACCGTGCAAAACCAGATAACTCTAAACATATAGACATTTCTTCAATCAACCTTAAATTACAAGTGCACAAGGAAGCTGACATACATAATCTATCTAGCAATAACAAACTCGAGGAGCAATTCTATTTAAATTTCAGGTGTGATATTTAATCTATCATTTATTAAAATGAAAACCAAGGCGTGAGAAGTGATACACCTTCTAGGGTCCTTCATTTAATAACACATACATCATGTCAAAGTAAACATTAACTACGATTAATCAACTTGGAAGATATAATAAGAATTGACTAACAAAACTACATCTTGTAATACATCCATCTATCTTCTGCAATCAATAGTTTACCCTCCATTAAAACCTTTTTCAGCATACACTATTAATTAACATAAGACAAAGCTTTCTCCATTATTCCTAATTAAAACCCCTTTTCAACATTAGAAAGAATGAGCATCAATTTAATTTGAATAAATTAATATTGTCCTATGAAAATTATCATTTTAACATAAGGCATTCCTATAAAAATTATCCTATAAATATTATCATTTAATTATTATCATTAACATAACTGACTTTTATACAATGGAATTAAAGACATTCCAAAGGTTCCTTGAAACCCTATTAGAGTCTTATCTGGAATGAATTCGAGGGAAGGAACTGATTTTTTAAAAACTGTAAAACAAATTTCAACAAAATTTGATAGTCAAACTTATTATTATCTAACTTCTATAAATTCCACTAAAGTGAGTATGACAGTTATTTAATCACATCTTGGATCACACATCCAACATTAACATAGTGAACCGTTAAAATGATCTAAAAGAAATCCACGTTTTAAGTGGTATCTAAATAGGAAGCATTAAACTATTAATTTTGAGGATTGCAACTGTGAGAGACGAAAAAGGTAACTGCAAAATCAATTAAATTCCCCCCATGCAACCCACACTTATTTCAACACGATCTCAGATTTACGTGGATTTGACTGATAAAGAAATAAATAAATAAAACAATCCCGCCACTTGCCAACAACATAATAATAATTTTCCGACCATGTTAAGTCTTGTATATTAAAATAAAAGAAATAGATTTCTATTTTGGTTTTTATTTAAAATTTATTGGGTAAAGATGTGGTGTCAAAGTGAGATCTCTCGTGATCAAGTCAGAGCATTTTAAAAAAACAATCTAAGAGCCAATCAATAATCAAGTGTAAACCAATCTCAAAGTTTATATCTTTAAAAATAAATAATCAAAACTTTAGATCTAAGAGCCAATCAATAATCAAGTTTAGAGCATTTAAACTTCAGAGCATTTAAAAGTTTAGAGCATTTAAACTTTAGATCTAAGATCCAATCAATAATCAAGTGTAAAATAATCTCAAATTTTATATCTTTTAAAAATAAATAATCAAAAGTAAATCAATTTTGATATTCATAATAAAAATAAATAATCAATTGATTTCCATTATTTATGACTAAGAGAAATTGAATTTGGAATAGTAACTACCACCATTTTTGTCCAATGCTACGATAATAAAATGCTGCCATAATAGATCACTACCAATCTAAGGGTAAATGAAAATGTTTTTAAGAACAGTTACATCGATTATAACACAACAATACACCCCAGGTCATTCATGATTTACGATTTAGAAATTTCTGCCAGAGTAGGTAAAGTGCGGGATTAGTTAACTTGGGTATCATAACTACCAAACCATCAATGCACTCACATAAAGGGAGGAGCGCATGATCCCAACACGTTGCACCACACATCTGCAACGTATTACAGGTGGAAAGGTTTGGGACTGCACGTTCCGGCCAAGAAGAATTAAGGTAATAACTCCAGAGAGAAACACAAAACGCAATCCAACAAAATAGCAATAAAGATTAAATGTAGGGAATGGTTGGTACGGGTTCCTTTTGGCCATGACAAAATGGAGACAACCTCTATGAATAAAAAAAAATGCAGTTTGAACAGAATCACATTAAAACAATTAAAAGGAGATGCCTCAAGTATAGGATAAGAACACACATCAATATTTCAATTCCTTCCCATACTAAGATGTTGTGCAAACAGTAACTGGACTGTTCCATCTCACATCATATGCTGTAACCCAATTTTATATTTTCCGTATTGAAAGAACAATGACATTCTTCCAAAAAATACAACAGATGTGCCCTCACCAAACAAAAAACTAGCATTGTACTATTTCCTATTGCATATAAAACAATCGTTCCAAAATGAAAACAATACACAATCAAGAAAAGATTTGCAATAAAAGATTATAAAAACACAACGCTTCTAGGTATGAAAACTAAGCACGACCCCTCATTTAATCGCAATTCAAGGACATATGGAAAAATGCAGGCATGGTTTATGATAATGCAAGTCAATAGCTTATAAACGCAGGCAACAATTTGACAGGCACAACTATTGTTGCACCACAAGAATATAAGAAAGCAAGAAGACAACTAGAATGAATGAGGGTTGTTGTCCTACCAGAATTTAGACTATAAATAATTAAACAAGGAGAGCTCTGTGAGAAATAGGCAACATAAACGCAGAAGGATGAAGTCTCTCTCAGGCGAATCATAAATCTATACAAAACAAAGGAACACAGAGTGAGAAACCAGAATTTCATACTATCTAGATGTAAATCAGCAGGCAATCACTAAATAAAAATTTTGAAATTTAGATGTGTGTACCTTGAGCGAAGGTGAAGGTTTCGTTGTTGTTGTCCCACACTCACGCTCTGTCCCACTCCGGCTTGCTAACCACTGAGACCTCACTGATACCTCCCAACTAGCATTAGGGGTACTCTTCTTCCCCCTGAGCTCCCTGAGCCGCAAAGGGGCCACGCACAAAATACTAGAGAATGATAGCTTCCTAGCTCGCCTCGCAAGGTTGAGCTACCACTCGTTGTCTGAGTTGGGTATCCCAATTCCCACAAGAGAAATTCACTCAAGATAGAATTCTGGCAGCGTAACCTTACGCATACCAGACGTGATCCATACTCCTCCTCCACCAGCCTTTCTATAGATTTTTCAAGTTATTAGTTTCCCAAAACCTCATTAGATTCCTTTTTCATTTATTTAATTAGGAAAACCCTCCCTCGTACACATGTCGTCTGATCCCTTAGTTGCACCAGAAAATCAATTTATTAATTAATTAAATTTACCTATTTCCCTCACCCACCTAAAAGCGTTCCTAAAAACACTCCTCGGTGTCCCATTATTCCCTTACAATTCTTAAATGAATTACGCCTTACTTAAATCCTAGTTGAGTTCATTAATAGAAAGTTCCAAAGGCTAGATTCCTTACTAAGTTAGACATTCCCCTTTTTCTTTAAGTTTCCCCTTTTTATAAGTAAGTTCAGAATTAGTAGGTTTAGACAAAACAACCAATTACCCCTTTTATTAATTAAACCTTTATTAAAATTTCTACTTTAATTATAAATGCTTGAATTTTCTTTACCCCCTTCTTGTTACATGTCTAATTAGTTTTTTTGTTGTCCAAAGGTTCTACTTAGAACTAGGTTTTAAATTCACTAGGCTTGGTGACAGTTCTTAAGGGAAAAATTTGTTTTTAAACTTTACTCATCACATCATTCATTTTAAGGCTGGCCAGGTCCTAAGGAGGAATAGTTTTCTAGGCACTAGGTTTATTAACTTACCATGGTTAAAATTGCAACATGCCCTTTAGGACGCACTACGTGCTCCAAGGGTGCCACTCGCCTCTTTCTGTTTTCATTTGTGCGACGTGCCCTTCAAGATGCACTACGTGCTGCAAGGGTGCCACTCGCCTCTTGATTGAATTTGGTAGACATCAAACCCCTGGATTCAATACTCTGTCAGGTGATCTTCTGGGAGACTAAGGGCCTCTAAGGAATAAGGACCTTTCCTTATTGTGTTCCCCTTAGAATCATCATGAGCGATTGTCACAATCTGCCCTCATGACATCATGGGCATTCTCAAACTAGGTAATCATTAACCTATACTTTGAGCCACGACAAGAGTGCTAGTAGGTTGCGACAGGTCTGCTGCCACACCTCTCCCTCAATGTGTCTGGTTGTTGTGCATGACCCCTTTACTCCAAATGTGAGTTTGGTCGACAAGTTATCATCATCCTACATCCATCAATGAAACATGTCAGTGATAACAATCAACATCATAATATCTAATCATATGTACATATGTCACATCAACAACATTCAAACCCTAACAGTCCACTCCCTGAAGCGATCCTGAGTCCAAGGATTTTTATCGATGCCCGACATCCTCTAACGTCCAGAGTCCTGCACACTCAGGAGAACCTGATCAATAGCACCTGTCGATGTAAATATAGAAAAAATAACATATCATCAAATCCATAATATCTCATAATCATAATCAAAACAACCAATTGTATAAAGTATCGGATCACTTGCACGCAAGTGTCCTCAAAGAATAAGTCTGCTCAGTGCACACAAGATTGGGATGTTACATACACCCCCTCTTGTTTTAAACTTTGTCCCGAATTTTCACAGTATGTAAGTTCCAAAATAAAGTGTATCACAGTATCATATGTCTAGCTATCAAACAAAAATGGAAACTATTGACACATATCATATGCATCCCCCCAGATCGCCGAGTGTGGACTATAGTTGTCCCACTGGACCTTGAACTGATCTACTGTTCGACGTCGTAGTTTTCAAATGCGATGGTCTAGGATGCGTATTGGCTCCACCGTGATCGCACCTTCGTCTGATACCTACAAGGAACTCATGTCAATAACATGTGTAGGATCACTAACATAATGTCTCAAAACCGATACGTGAAAAACATCATGCATGCGCCTAAAAGAATCAGGCAAGGCTAGTCGATAAGCCATGGGCCCCTTCTTTTCCACAATCTTGAAGAGTCCCACAAACCTAGGAGAGAGTTTAGCACCATTTCCAAACTTGATTGAACTCTTATGCGGTTTCACCTGCAAGAAGACTCGATCACCAACTTCATAACTATGGTCAAAACGATGTGCATCGACATAAATATTTTGTCAATCCCACGCTTCCTTGATCCTTTGTCTTATTGTTTGAATTTAATCTTCCATTTCTTGTATCGCTTCTGGTCCCACGAGGAACCTATCCTCAAGTCGATCCCAACTCAAAGGCGTCTGACACGGTCACTCATAAAGAAACTCGAAAGGTGTCATCTTAATGGTGTTTTGATAACTGTTGTTATATGCAAATTATACTAGTGGAAAGAGTTATTCACAATGCTTATGTTGGTCCATCACGTACAAATGCAACATATCCTCCAAGATTTTGTTTGTTCATTCGGTCTGCCCATCTATCTATGGGTGATATGTGGTACTAGACTTAAGTTGGGTTCCCAAGGCCTCTTGGAAACTAGTCCAAAATTGTCCTGTAAACACCGATCCTCGATCGGATATAATACTCTTAGGCACACCATGAAGCCTCACTATATCCCTAATGAAAACTATAGCTATGTCAGGATCCTGATACGTCGCACGTACCGGAATAAAATGTGCACTCTTCGTCAGAGAGTCGACTACTACAAAAATCGATTTGTGTCTCCTTGTCATCAGTGGCAATACAACAATGAAATCCATTGAAATGACCTCCCATTTCGATGCCAGAATAGCGTGTGGTTGTATTAAACATGTCAGATGTCAGTGTTTAGCCTTCACCTACTGACATTCTCTACATCTTGCCACGTAGTTGACTATGTCCTCCTTCATTCCTTTTCAGAAGAATAAGGGTTTAAGGTTTGCCCTCAGCTTCGTGACTCCTGGGTGAGCCATGTACAATGCTCTATGAGCCTCGTTTAGGATCAATCTCCTCAACTTGTCATTGGGCAGTACGTAAATTCAATTTTTAAATCTCAATAATCTGTCATTGTCCACAGTAAATCCCTCAAATTTTGGTACCATCATTGTGTTTTGTCCGATAAAATCCTAGACCTCTTTGTATCAGTCATCATCACGTTGTAAAGTTAGAATCTTTTAACATAAATTTGTCTGAAGAGGCATCACCAAAAATATGTGTGGTCTCTGAATCAACACATCAGCCACTCTCTTCACTGTTCCTTTTATGTAAGTAATCTCAAAATCGTACTTGCTAAGCAATTCTAACCAACGTTGTTTTCGCGTGTTCAAGTCTCTTTGCGTAAAGATGTGTTGTAAACCACAGTGGTCTATTTTTAGTTCGAATTTTCCTCCAATAAGATAGTGTCTCCATACTCTCAAGGCATAAACAATGGCTAACAACTACAATTCATGCATCACATAGTTCTCCTCATGCCTTCTCAACTTTCTCAAGATGTAAGCGATCACTCGACCGTCTTGCATCAAGACTCCGCCTAAGCCTTCCTTGGATGCATCAGTGCACACCAAGAAATACTCATCCATGTCAGGGACATTTAGTATTAGTGTTGTCATCAACAACTCCTTAAGCCTCTGAAATGCTTCTGCGCATTTCTCGGTCCAAACAAACTTCTTGTTCTTCTTCTGCAATTCCAGAATCAGATTTGCTATCTTTGAAAAACCCTCAATGAACCGTCGATAGTATCCCACTAAACCCATGAATCTATGCACTTTTGGGACATTCGTTGGCATAGGCCATTCCATAATAGCCTCGACCTTTCTTGGATCCACAGTGATACCTTCGCTGGAGATGACATGACCTAAGTAGTAAATCTTTGATTGATAAAATGAGCATTTCAACAGATTCCCAAACAATTTGTTCTCTCGTAGACATTGTAGTACCAGGCGCAAGTGTTCTTCATGCTCCTCCATCGTCTGAGAATATATCAAAATATCGTCAATGAATACTTGGATGAACTTGTCCAAGTATTCATGGAACACCCCATTCATCAAGATCATAAATACGCCTAGGGCATTCGTCAGTCCAAATGGTAAAACAATAATCTCGTAATGTCCAAACCTCATCTTAAAGGAAGTCTTAGGGATGTCTTCCTCCTTGATACGTAACTAGTGATACCCTGATCTCAAGTCGATCTTTGAAAAAATTGCCAGGCCTTTCATCTTATCAAACAAATTATCAATCTTTGGCAACAGATACTGATTCTTGATCATTGCCTTGTTCAATCGACAGTAGTCAATGCAGAGTCTCCACGACCCATCCTTCTTTCATATGAAAATAACAGGAACACCCCACGGTGACACACTTGGACGTATAATTCCTAGGTCCAACAACTCCTTCAGTTGCATTTTCAACTCTTATAACTTAGGGGTCAACATCCGATAAGGTGTTCTTTCTATCAATTCAATTCCTGGTTTTAGTTCGATGGTAAATTCCAATTCCCTCTCTGGTGACATCCCAGGTAACTCCTTAGGGAAGACATCCACAAACTCTCACACCACCGGAAGGTTTTCTAGACCTTCAACTACGCCCTTCTCATTTAATGCAAGGATCACATATAGCTTACATCCCTTGCGCATGCTCTTTTGTAGTTGCAAGGAATAGATGAACCTCAGGGAAACTCCCTGGTTCCAACCTACAGTCACGCGTCTATGTCCCTCATCATCGATCAAGCTCAACCATTTCATCTTACAGTTGAGTATCGCCTCATGCGATTCCAACCAGTCCATACCGATCATGATGTTATAAGATCCTAAGATTGTGACGTACAGGTTGGCCCTTGTGACAAACTCTCGCAAGTTAAGGATACAACTCGTAACCTTCCCTCCAACCTTCTGTTTGGATCTCGAAGCCATTTATAAAAACCTAAACTCGTCCTGTTCGACTGCCTTTACCTTAATTATTTTTAGCGTTGCACCAAAAATAAAACACTCTGCAACACTTGAATCTATTGAAATACTAAGGGTTTAGTCAGCGACAGTACCTGACGTCTCGAGCACATTCGACTAGTGCTCTTCCTGGCGGTTATTCACCGCTGCATAAATCTGATGGGCATTGACCGAATATCCCATGGTAGTGGTTCTGGTTGATCCAGATGCTCTAGTCCTCTTAACTGGGAAGTCACGCTGGTAATGTGGCTCTCCACATGTCCATCACCCTTTCTTCGGTCCAGTACTCCTGGTACCCGAAGTAGAAGATGATGGCCCACCGGCCTGAAACCCTGTTCTGTTATGCTAAACATGCCTAAATTGTTTTTGTTTCGGTCGATGTTGTTGTTGTTGTTGTGGTCCTATGTAAGGATTCTGTTGCTAAGGTTTCGGTCATCATGGTGTAGTGTATGTGAATCCTCTTTGAGTGCCTCAAAATCCACAAAGGAGGCACACCAAGCAGGTTCACGTCAGAAGAGTAGGCATCCACGAAAGCAGCACACCAGAGCCTCCAGGGGACAGAGAACACGTCGGAGGCAGGGGAATCCACGAAGACGGCACACCAGAGCCAACGGGGGCACATCTAGCAGCGCAGGAACAAATTGACCCATCAGGAGGAGGTGCCCATGAAGACCTGCAGGAGGGGTTGCAGCCAGGAAAACCATAGCCGTAGAGCCCACTCCTTGTCCCTTGTAATACATCCATCTATCTTCTGCAATCAATAGTTTACCCTCCATTAAAAAAAAATTCATTGTAGGCCATTAATTAACATAAGACAAAGATTTCTCCATTCTTCCTAATTACAACCCCTTTTCATCATTAGAAAGAATGAGCATCAATTTAATTTGGATAAATTAATATTGTCCTATAAAAATTATCATTTTAACATAAGGTATTCCTATAAAAATTATCCTATAAATATTATCATTTAATTATTATCATTAACATAACTGTCTTTTATACAATGGAATTAAAGGCATTCCAAAGGTTCCTTGAAACCCTATTAGAGTCTTATCTGGAATGCATTTGAGGGAAGGAACCAATTTTTTAAAAACCATAAAAAAAATTTCAACAAAATCTGATGGTCAAACTTTCTATTATCTAACTATTATAAACACCACTGAAGTGAGTATGACAGTTGTTTAATCACAACTTGGATCACACATCCAACATTAACACAATGAACCATTAAAAGGATCTAAAAGCAATCCAAGTTTTAAGTGGTATCTAAATATGAAGCATTAAACTATTAATTCTGAGGATTGCAACTGTGAGAGACAAAAAAGGTAACTGCAAAATCAATTAAATTCCCCCTAGGAAACCCACACTTCTTTCAACACGATCTCAGATTTACATGGATTGGACTGATAAATAAATAAATTAATAAAACAATCCCTCCACTTGTCAACAACATAATAATAATTTTTCGACCATGTTAAGTCTTGTATATTAAAATAAAAGAAACAAATTTCTATTTTGGTTTTTATTTAAAATTTATTGGGTAAATATGCGGTGTCAAATTGAGAGCTCTCGTGATCAAGTCAGAGAATTTAAAAAAAAATCAATCTAAGAGCCAATCAATAATCAAGTGTAAACCAATCTCAAAGTTTATATCTTTAAAAATAAATAATCAAAACTTCAGATCTGAGAGCCAATCAATAATCAAGTGTAAACCAATCTCAAAGTTTACATCTTTTAAAAATAAATAATCAAAAGTAAATCAATTTTAATATTCATAATAAAAACAAATAATCAATTGATTTCCATTATCTATGACTGATAGAAATTGAATTTGGAATAGTAACTACCGCCATTTTTTTCCAATGCTATGATAATAAAATTCTGACATAATAGATCACTGTCAATCTAAGGGTAAATGAAAACATTGTTCAGAACAATTACATCGATTACAACGCCACAATCTGCCCCAGGTCATTCACGATTTACAATTTAGAAATTTCTGCCAGAGTAGGTAAAGTGTGGGATTAGTTAACTTGGATATCATAACTGCCAAACCGGCAATACAATCACATAAAGGGAGGAGTGCATGAGCCCAACACATTGCACCACACGTCTACAATGTATTATAGGTGGAAAGGTTTGGTACTGCGCGTGTTTCGGCCAAGAAGAATTAAGGTAATAAATCCAAGGAGAAACGCAAAATGTAGTCCAACAGAATCACAATAAAGATTAAACGCGGGGAATGGTTGGTCTGGGCTTGTTATGGACAAGAGAAAATGGAGACCACCTCCAGGAAGAAAAATGAAATGCAGTCCGAACATAATCGCATTAAAACAATTAAAAAGAGATGCCCAAGTATAGGATAAGAACACACATCAATATTTCAATTCCTTCCCATACTAAGATGCTTTACAAACAGTAACTGGACTGTTCCATCTCATATCATATGTTGTAATCCAACTTTATATTTTCCGTATTGAAAGAACAATGACATTCTTCCTAAAAAATACAATAGATGTGCCCTCACCAAACAAAAAACTAGTGCTGCACTATTTCCTATCGCATTTAAAATAATCGTTCCAAAATGAAAACAATACACAGTCCATAAAAAGATTCGCAATAAAAGATTATAAAAACATAGTTCTTCTAGGTATGAAAACTAAGCACGGCCCCGCCTTTAATCACAATTCAAGGACATATGAAAAAACACAGGCAAGGTTTATGATAATGCAAGTCAATAGCTTATAAACGGGGGCAATAATGTGATAGGTGCAACTATCGCTGCGCCACAAGAACATAAGAAATCAAGAAGACAATTGGAATGAATGAGGGTTGTTGCGCTACCATAGTTTGAGCTATATATAATTAAACAAGGAGCGCTCTATGAGCAATAAGGACCATAAACGCAGAAGGATGAAGTCTCTCTTGAGTGAATCGTAAATCCATACAAAACAACGAAACACAGAGCGAGAAACCAAAATTTCATACCATCTAGATGTATATCAACATGCAATCACTAAATAAAAAATGTGAAATTTAGATGTGTGTACCTTGAGTGAAGGCGAAGATTCTATTGTTGTTGTCCCGCACTCGCACTTCGTCTCGCTCTGACTTGTCAACTACTTAGACCTCACCGGTACCTCCTATCCAACGCTAGGGATACTCTTCTTCCCCCTGAGATCCCCGAGCCACAAATGGGTCATGCACACAATACCAGAGAATGCTATATTCCCAGCTCGCCTCACAAGGTCGAGCTACCACTCGTTGTCCGAGCTGGGTATCCCAACACCCACAAGAGAAATTCAGTCAAGACAAAATTTTGATAGTGTAACCTTATGCATACCAGATGTGATCCATACTCCTCCTCCACCATCCTTTTTATATTTTTTTCAAGTGATTAGTTTCCAAAACCCTCATTAGATTCCTTTTTAATTTATTTATTAGGAAAAACCTCCCACGTACACATGTCGTCCGATCCCTTAGTTGCACCAGAAAATCAATTTATTAATTAATTAAATTTGCCTATTTCCCTCACCCACCTAAAAACGTTCCTAAAAACACTCCTCAGTGTCCCATTATTCCCTTACAATTCTTAAATGACTTACGCTTTACTTAAATCCTAGTTGAGTTCATAAATATAAAGTTGCAAAGGATAGATTCCTTACTAAGTTAGGCATTCCCCTTTTTCTTTAAGTTTCCCCTTTTTATAACTAAGTTCAAAATTAGCAGGTTTAGACAAAACAACCAATTACCCCTTTTATTAATTAAACCTTTATTAAAATTTCTACTTTAATTATTAATGCTTGAATTTTTTTTACCCCCTTCTTGTTACATGTCTAATTAGTTTTTTTTTGTTCAAAGGTTCTACTTAGGCCTAGGTTTTAAATTCACTAGGCTTGGCGACAGTTATTAAGGGAATTTTTTTTATTATTAAACTTTACTCATCATATCATTCATTTCAAGGTCGATCAGGTCCTAAGGAGGCATAGTTTTCTAGGAACTAGGTCTATTAACTTACCATGGTTAAAATCATGACGTGCCCTTTAGGATGCATTACGCGCTCCAAGGGTATCACACGTCTCTTTCTGTTTTTATGTGCGTGACGTTCCCTTCAATACGTACTACGTGCTCCAAGGGTGCCACTCGCCTCTTGACTGAATTTGGTAGACGTTAAACCCCTAGAGTCAATAGTCTGTCAGGTGATCTTGTGGGAGGCTAAGGGCCTCTAAGGAATAAGGACCTTGCCTTATTGCATGCCCCTTAGAATCATCGTGAGCGATTGTCACAATATGCCCTCATGACATTGTGGGTCTTCTCTAACTAGGTAATTGTTAACCTATAGTTTGAGCCACAACGAGAGTGCTAGTAGGTTACGATAGGGCTGCTGCCACACCTCTCCGTCAATGTCTCTAGTTGTTGTGTGTGACCCCTTTAATCCAAATGTGAGTCTGTTCAGAAAGATATCGTTGGCCTACATCCATCAACAAAACATGTCAGTGATAACAATCAACATCATAATATCTAATCATATGTACGTATGTCACATCAACAACATTCAAACCGTAACAGTCCACTCCCTGAATCGATCCTGAGTCCAAGGATTTTTATCGATGCCTCGACATCCTCTAACGTCCAGAGTCCTGCACACTCTGGAGAACCTAGTCAATAGCACCTTTCAATGTAAATATAGAAAAAATAACACATCATCAGATCCACAATATCTCATAATCATAATCAAAACAACCATTCGTATAAAGTATCGGATCACTTGCACGCAAGTGTCCTCAAAGAATAAGTCCATTCAGTGCGCACAAGAGTGGGATGTTACAATCACTTTTCCCAAGATCCTAATACTTAGTGTTTCATTGTTAACCCTTAACACTTAACACTTAATACTTTATTCTTCATGACCAAACATTGAAAATCAACCCTTAACTTCTAACACTCAACAAATTATAAATCACTCCTAATACATAACACTTTACCATTAACACCTAGTGCTAATTTGCATTTGATAACCAATATTATTTAGTGCATTACCCTTAACCTGTATCACTTAACAATTTATCCATAACATCTAACAGTTAATTTTTCATTTTTAATACCCAAAGCTTAAACCCTTAACTCTTATTACAAATCATACTTAATGCTCAACTCTCTAACACTTTGCTTTTAACCTTTCAAAATCCTTAATAATTTACCCTTAATCCTTAATAATTAATGCTTCATTCTTAACCCCTAAGACTCCATATTTTCCCTTAAACATTTAACATTGTGTGATCTTATCTTAGTCCTTACTAATGCTTAACACATAACCCTATGCCCTTATCTCTATGTTATCTTTATTATAAATATAAATTAAAACCATGGAATAAAAATGGAAACCCTTATCTCTATGAATATAAATTAAAACCATGGAATAAAAATGGAAACCCTTATCTCTATGTTATCTTTATTATAAATATAAATTAAAACCATGGAATAAAAATGGAAACCCTTATCTCTATGTTATCTTTATTATAAATATAAATTAAAAAACCTTGAAATGTACATATTAAAATAATCAAGTGGTTGATGACTTAGCCAACTTGGGAGTCAATTGGAGCGGCCCAGACCTCCACTGCAATGTAACCCAGGATCGAGATCATCCCATTCTACAACAGTGTATTCACAAATCTGGTATGGTTGATTCCTCCCCGGATGGGGTGCTGCCACTCACCTTATCATCGACATTTGGCTATTGAAGGTACAGTGGACAGAAAGGCCACGATGCTGCATGTGCTAAGGCCCACACTCCCACAGATTTAATCGCTACACTTCGGCCATGAAGTGCATTTACATCGACGTCCTTTCTATGCACTCGCAAGTGGGTTGGGTTATGGAGTTCTCACGCTGGCTCATTCAAGTACTTAACAACAATGGGCCTCTCAAAAGGAAAGCAAGAGCCATTCCTCTCAAGCCTCTGCCCACGCCCCTTTGTAATTTTCTTCTATTGCTCCATGTCAGGTGCAATGAGCAAACCTTCATCGAAGATTCTTTGAGGTCTCAAGGCCCCTCAGCCTCTCCTCACTCAGACATTCTCGACGACTCTCACTGCTCTCAATTTGTTTCTTCTTCGGTGAATTTGCAGCCTCCGCATTTTCGCTCCATGGCCATTATCCCAATCCTTCCGCTTCACTGTGATCGGGTTTTACTCCCACTCCTACTCTCCTTCTCTCATTAATTGGGCCATGTGGCTAAACTCTCCAGCCATTTCTCCTCACTGGCCAAATGACAGTCAGCCTGGTTCCTTTGAGAAAAGAACAACTCCGACAATCTCTACACTCAGACACCCCTCGGTTTTCGAAGTCATGGTAGGAGTTGCCACCTACACTTTCTGGGTGGAGGTTACTGATTAAGGTGGTCAATGGCTCACTCTCTCATGCCCCTCATACATGTTTCTTTGTTCCCCTGACTCAGACAGAGGCCAAGTCAAGACCCTGTGAGTCGAGGGGGAGATGGAGTCATGCTGGCAGGATCTCTGTGCCATGAGAGGCATGAGGCTGTCACCACTGGCTGGTATCTCGTGAGAATCCATTTAGACTGGTAATCACATGCATGGACTGCTGAATCCTCCACCACACTCCATAATGTGTCTAGTAATTCAAGACTAGTCTCCAGCCCTTAGTTTCAGATGTCTAGCTTTACTCAGACTTAGTCTTCTACGCTTATGTCCTAAATAAGCCCATGGCTTAAAAGCCCAACTCCAACGAACCGGCCGGACTGGTTTCCTCCATGATGGGGTTACAAAATGGTGAATCATGGCTCTAGAGTGACTTGGCATTGTTGGACTGCTTTGAAGCCTAATATAATACTCACTTTTACTTAATAGTCCTTACTAATGCTTAACACATAACCCTATGCCCTTATCTCTATGTTATCTTTATTATAAATATAAATTAAAACCATGGAATAAAAATGGAAACCCTTATCTCTATGTTATCTTTATTATAAATATAAATTAAAACCATGAAATAAAAATATATTAAAATAAAAATGAAACATTTTTAATAGTCATTTTTATTTAAATAATTATAATTATAATTATTATTATTATTAAAATAAAAAATGAAAACACTTTTAATAATCATTTTTATTTAAATAATAATAATAATAATTATTATTATTATTTAAAATAAATAGTAAAATATTAATCAAAATTTAAACTATTACTTAAAATTAAAATTGAAAAATATATTATTATTATTAATATTGTTATTGTTATTATTATTATTATTATTAATTTTAATTTTAAGATACATATTGTTAAACATCATAATAATATAAGTTAAATTAATAAACTAAGAAATTATACATACTTATTTTTAATAACAATAATAAATAATAAATTATTATTTAAAATTTAAATTATTTCTTAAAATTATGAAATAAATTATTATTATTATTATTATTATTATTATTATTATTATTATTATTATTATTAAAGATACGTAGTACTAAACATCATAAAGATATAAATCAAATTAATAAGCTAGTAATGTAACATCCTCCAACTTAACTTAGGAACATTACGATGCAGAATACACATAAAAATCGAAATTTATGTTAAATAATTTGTTGTAGCTTATCAGTTACGATTTATTCAAATTTTAAGCTAAATTTTGCCACCCATAATTAAATGCATCTACACGACTCTAAATGATCATGAATGTAGCTAACAACTCATTCACAACAACAAATACACCATTCACATACATAGAGTTAAGCACAACAATTAAACTCATGAAATACCTCATAAATAGATAGACACGTATCTTTTAAAACACTTGTGCAACCAGTTAATTTGGAAGGACATTCCACCCAACCATATACCTATTGTTCTAAGTCTCAATAGCAAGCCACCCCTGAGTTGGGGCTAGGAATCCACAAGAGAAGGGTGTCTTTCATAGTCCACTCACAACTCACTATCACACAACCCACTGGTATTCTCCTACAACTATCTTGAATTTCCTCCATCCTTCTTCCTTTTGACTTGTCCAACCAAATGAATGTACCCCTTCACTGCTCTCAATCGATCAGATGTTCCATTTATTTATTAGGGTCTCTCTAGCATAGGTAACCAATAATCTCTCTGTTGGGAACTCAAGGGAACTCACTGCTAGGAAAACCATTAGCAAAACCAACAACAACCACTTGTTGTTACAGTGCAACTCACTCTTCAGGCTTGACAACTTAACTCTTCAATCTTCAACTCCAAAATGCTCCAAAAACACTCCAACATGCTCCAAAATTCTCCCAACCTTCTTACACCAGCTCGAAAGATCTTATCCCCTCTTCTCTACTTGTTTCTCATGTAAAACTAAATGTGAAAAATTTCTTGTTACAACCCATACAAATTTTCTCTCTTCTCCCAAGACAGTTGACTTGTCACTCCGCCCAATGCCGATTATACCTCAGCTCCATGCTTCCAATAACTATGGGATGTGACTTCTACACTCACCCTCTTACATTAGTTTAATAATTGGGCTCTCATACACTCAAACATAAAATTGAAGTTTTCCCCAAATTACAATAAAACTCAGAAATATGGGTTTGAATTAATACATATAATTAATTCCCCCTTAGGCCCCTTTTAGACACCCCCTAGGCATTCCCCTTTTCTTGTGGATTAATCAACCCCCATATCTGTCCATATCCTTAGTAGTTGGTCTCACATTATATTTATTAAAATTCAGAAAATACATTTCGCATATTACATCACTTGGCCATAGCCACATTCATAACTACATTATGCATTAATTAAACACGAGATTATAGTGGGGATGTTACAAGTAAACTATAATAAGAATATAAATTAAGTTAAAGATAATTGACTAATAAACTATTTAGTTTGTGCAAATGTAATGTGAAATACATTAATTAATAATCTTATTAAAACAAATTAAAACATAATTAAATTACTAAAATAATAAATAATATTTAATATTTCTTTCATTTGTATATAGTCTTTTGTTCTTTATTCTTTTTTTTCCTTGTCGATAGGCATGGTATATAGTGTTGAGTTAGGTTTGACTTTCTATTAGTTCATGGTTGACCATAAAATATACACCCCTTTATCTAAAATTTTAAAAATAATGATTAATTTAAAATTTTAAATCTCATTTATCTTATATCTTATTGGCCAAAAACTTTGAAGTCTTATTGTTGCCTTCACTTCCCCCAATGTAAATGTAATAAATATTTTTTCCATCTAATCATTTCATGCCTACTCATTATCTCCCTATCTCCTTAAACAATACTTTCATTATTATATTCGACAGGTATATGCTACCTAGTAGCCTTGTTATATAAGAAGTTAAATTGCAATTGGAGGTGGTATTTGGATTTATATATGAGATTAAGGAAAAGTACTACTAAAAAGTACATGACTCAAAGAATATTGGTTTTTTCACAGATATTATTTAAGTTGAAACCACTTGGAGTAAGACCTAAAACTATGTCTAATTAGTTAGAGCTCATATTCCTTAAACATAAGGAAATAAATTAATGTTCCAAAACCCAAAAACACCTATCCATAAGTTTGATTTATTCAAATATTTAATGCTGTTATCCACAACATTTTTGAAAAAATATATATTAAATTAAAACTTTTGAATAAAAATATATTAAAATGAAAAATGAAAAATATTTTTAACATTCCTTCTTATTTATTAAAAATAACAATAACATTAGAAGAGGGGAGGGGGTGTAGAGTGGGGTATTTTTTGACCTTGATGTAATATAGAAGCTTTCTTTTGCATGGGGTTTGGGACACTCTTCCAACAATCAAGTTGAGGCCCTATTTTCATGGACCTGATATTTATGACTCGAAATAACATAGTTGACTCCCTAGTCAAAGTTTTTAAAACTACGACAAATGATATATACGCCATCAAATATATCCCAACATATATTCCCCACCTGATACTTATGATTCAAAATAACATAGTTGACTCTCTAACCAAAATTTTTAAAACTGCGACAAATAATATATACACCATCAAATATATCCCAACATATATACCCCAATCTTAAAGCATATTGATCGCCATCTAGATTTCTCCTCATCTCGCACATGCTCCTCCAACTTTTAAGTGTTACGTGGCTTCCATAATGTTGGAATGTGGGATATCTTCCTCTATTCTCACCCGTCGTCAAGCATGTCCTTCATGATTATTGCTTCCGTGCTGAATTTCATTTACCTTATCTTAACTTTTATGGGTGCTTAACACATAACCCTACACTCTTATCTATATTTTATCTTTACTATTACAAAACGTTTAAATAAAAATATATTAAAATACAAAATGAAAAATATTTTTAACATTTTTTATTATAAAATAATAAACATATTAATTTAAAACAAATGATATAATATTAATAAAAGTTTAAATTAACACCCAAATTCATTGAAATAAAATATTTTTCTTTCTTTTTTATTTTAATAGATAGTATTTCTTCTTAAAAGAAAATATTTAAGTGGGTTTAATGATTAAGAACATGTGTTTCTTTTAAGAAATCATAAGTTCAAATCCAGAGAAGTAGAATATGTATATCTATTCTTTTTTATTTATTAAAAATAATAAATATATTAATTTAAATTAAATTATAGAATATTAATAAAATTTAAACTAATACTTAAAATCATTGAAATAAAATACTAAAACCTAAAATGACTGAAATAAAATATGCATTTTAATTCTAATTCTTAGTATGAACATAATAATGATACAGGAGGTGGCTAATAAACTACTAAATTTATTTTTCCATTTTGAAATACATTTATTAATAATTTTGTTAAAATAATTTAAAAAATTATTAAATCATCAAAATGATAAATAAGGTTTAATTTTATCTTTATATATATAAAAAAAGTGTTTGTTATTTTTAGATAAAAAGTTAAATTGAAAATGGATAGTATTTGGTTATATATATGAGATTAAAGTTAAATGTTACTAAAAGGTATATGATTTATTGAAGATAGCTTCAACAAAAATCATAAGGAATATTGGCTTTCTTGTGAATACTATTTACGGTAAACCATTTTTTTTATCGTGAAGTAAGACCTAAAACTACATTTAATTTACCAAGAACTCATCTTCCTTAAACATAAAGAAATTAATAAATTAATGACACAAAACCTAAAAACATCTCTCTATAAAATTAACTTATTCAAATATTTAATATTACAATTCATGCTCAATTATAAAACGAAACAAAAATTAACTTCTACCATGAAATTATTTATTCTCAGATTGTGAAGATCATGATAAATAAGATCTTTATATAGATATGTCCATCCTCACCTACCTTGAAGATTGCCCATTCAAAGATTTTTGGTGATGGATGATATGGCAAACAATGTTTAATGAAAACAACTTTACAACATTGGAGCAACTTGTGCAGAAAGACCCAACAAATCTTTCAAAATAATAATTTATCCATATGACTCAATATTTGAGAGTGATTTTCATGAACAACGTGACAAAATCAATATCCTATCGAGGATCAAAAGGAAGATCAAATCAAACAAGGATACTAGGTAGCATATGCCTGTCGAATATAATAATGAAAGTATTGTTTAAGGAGATAGGGAGAGAAGGAGCATGCATGAAATGACTAGATGGCAGAAATATTTATTACAATAACATTGGGGGGAGTGAAGTCAACAATAAGACTTCAAAGTCTTTGGCCAATAAGATCTCAGATAAATGAGATTTGAAATTTAAAATAAATTATTATTTTTTAAAACTTTAGATAAAGGGGTGTATATTTTTTGGTCAACCATGAACTAATAGAAAGTCAAGCCTAACTCAAAGCTATATACCATGCCTGTCGGCATGTATAATAATTGAAATATAATAAAACTCAACATAAAGACGTATAGTGATATTTGTATATGATACTAAAATACTACAAAATATAAAACGAAACTATTGACCATGCAAAAAGTTGTGCATGAGGGTTTTTAGATTCATTTAATTATTAATAAATTTATGATGTGTGACATAGGATTTTACAATATTGTTAATAAATTGTAATTGGTTGTGTTTGGTTTGTGAATATTTTTTTACTTTAGTTTAGAGTTAAGTTCAAGTAAATATCTCGATAATAATTGGTTTATTAAGAGTAAATATGTTATATAGTGGATATTTGAAACTAGATGGGAGAGGAAACAATATTCTCTCTTTGTACTCGAGCTACATCTAATTAAAAATTTGTTAG